>BPLQ01001740.1:27887-39838 GCA_021605075.1 Caerostris darwini | reverse complement strand
AGATGTGTTTTAAAAGTGGAAACACAGCGATTATGTAGAACGGCAGAGATATGTTTTAAAAGTGGACACACACGAATCGATAGCATGTTAGAGATGCGAGTTAGAGATAAGCGTTATTATCTTGATAAAAATAAAGTTTAACTGTTAAACTATATTACTTTCTTTAGAGATGAAAATATTAGAGGTTAAAAACTACAGGTTAAAAGACGTTAAAAATTAGATGAATTTATTTCATGTAATATTTGTTTTTATGGTATGTTATTTGAAATTTCACTTTTTTAAAATAAATTTTTATTTATTGTAATTAAAACACTTCTGAAATTAACTTTTCCCCCTTTTACGCTACTCTAAATCCATCTGACTTGGCCACTTGCCAATTGTCCACACAACAAATGATCGAACTCTATCTACTTGAAATTCTGTGTTTTCTTGTAAGATATTTGAACAAAAAATGTTGCTTTTTATAATTGTTCTCAAAAAAATTATATGTGGCTGAGCCCGACTCGTGGCTCGCTGACAGCGTTTCTTGAGGATTATATTATTCGTTTTCTGGAGAATAAAATACACGTGTGTTAAGTTTATGTAATTATTTTATGATATTATTATGCTTATGTTATATGTTTTATGTTATGACATTTTTATGTATTTGTTTATGTGATATGGTTTACGTGTGATATGTGTGTGTGTGTTTACTTTAAATTCTGCCCTGGTAGCTAATAATCCAGCATGAAAAAAAACGTGTACCTTTCATAAAATATACAAATATATTCTGCGAAAATAATGAAAAAGGACATTAGTGTCGTAAGAATAGTGTTATTATTTTTTTCTTTAGAAATACATAAAAAAAATATAATAATCTAAATTTATTGAGCAATTTATGTTAATAATTTTCTTCGAAAAGTATAAAATTACAAACGAGAAAAAAATAAATTCGCAAACGCGCCAATGGTCACATATTGTTTTTTCATTTTATATACATTTAATTGTCGCAATCAAAATGTTAAAATGTTGAAAAAATGAAATATTTCTAATGCTTAAAATTTATCATTAAAAGTACGTTATAATGCTTAAAAGTAAAAAAAAGACATATTATTAAAAGTAAAATCCTACTTTTTATGTTTCGGGGTACATTTAATGTGTTCCCTTCAAGATTTAAAATAAAAGGGTTCGTTTGAGTGAAAAATCGTTAATTAGTTGAATAAAAAGATAAAATACATAAAAGAACTCCTTATACATAAAAACTCAAAACATAACTAGAACATAAATATACACATAAAATCAAAAACCTTAAATACATAACTTGAAATAGTATAAAGAAAACATCTTCCAGGACAAAACAAATACAAATAACTTACAGTGTAAAAAGATATGTGTAATGAGTATAAATAAGAAAGATTTGTTAAGAGTGTTAAGTAATTTTAAACACCGTTAATGGAGTACTATAACAGAAAAAGAACGTTATAGCTAAACACATTAACTAAAATGTCTTACATTAGTCTTTGTGAAATAAACAGTTTAACTTTTTATTTCTTAATGTCTGCTTTTAAACTCCATTTTTGGATGTTTAATTAGATTTAAGATATTTTTTTGGCTTTTCTGTTTTAACATAGGGTATGTTGTAACATTCATCCATTTGAATCTTTATCTCCCTAATTAATAAAGCAAGAGATTTGTTACTAATACTTAAAATTTTGAAAAATCTAAGATAATAGAAATTCAATTTTTTCTTCTTAATTTATAAAGTTTTCATCTTTTGAATAGCCAAAAGTTAAAATTCTGTTAATATTTTAATTAAACAACTTTTTTAAATTGCTCTTTAATTAAAAGTTGTCTGAAAAGAATAACGAATTGAATATGATGTCATTGAGCTGTATGCACTCTTATTCACTTTTGTGACAACTAATTTGCATATTATGCAAATTCTATTCTTTGATTCTTCATTAATAATTAATTCTTAAGAATTTGAACAAACGAAACTAAAAATTTTTTTAGAAAATAAAATGTTAAGTAATTGATCCGATTTCCTATTTTAATATCATCTTTTTTGTTCCCTAAATTAATTTTTTATTCACAAATAAATAAATAATTGATTAAATAACTTTTTCACAAATTTTTTATTAAAATATTAATTTTTACATGACATAATATATTAAATTTTGAGAGTTACTCCTGTTGTGAATCTTTTGATACAAAACAAGCTTTTTAAATTATGAAAAACACTTGTCAGATTACATGGATATTGTAATTTTGTTAAAATTTAATTTATTTCATTATTATTTAGATAAAATATTGATTTTCTGACATTATCAATTAAAAAATATCAATTTAACAGAAAAGGCGAATAAACAAAAAAGCGTGTCTATATTAATGTTGTGAGAATTAAAATTCAAGTTATGAAAGTTGGATCACTAATTAAATTTATTAAATAATCTAATTCCTGTGTTTCTATCCCTCATCATTAAGATGGAAAATGTATTTCATTAATAATACAAGGTTTTGCAAAATTTTATTCACCTTTGCCTAAATTAACCTTTTTATTTTACCTGGATTACTTTTCGCTAAATATAATCAGGAACTGAGTGATTTTTTTGCCTGAAAAACATTTGCACATAACACACGCCGCATTTAATCAAAATATATTCATTTCTTTTGTTTCGTTTGATTAAACAAAAAAAAAAATTTTTTTTTGTCAAAAACGGAACACAAAAAAAAAGGAAGTACTGAGTCAAAGGACCATACCCCAAGGAAAAAAACTGCAGTACCAATTACAGCAAATCCTAGCAAGAAAAAGACGTGGTTTATGACAAAATCCTAGCACACAAGTACAATTTATTGCCACTAATGAACAAGATCCAAAAGCATTTGGGCGACTGTGTACCCCATAATGCGTCGCCAAATAAAGAATTGCAAACATCTGGAACCGCCAATTTAAAAGCCTGCGAGGATTTATTCTTCGTTAACTGCAGGGTGGAATAATTATCGAATGAAAATTTAATTAAGCTCTAAACGAACTTGCTCCTTCTGAAAATTGAAATTAGACAAAAAATAATGACTTGAATGACAAAGATTCCATTTTTGTTTGAGTAGCAAATGGAATGGAATGGAAATGAGTGGAATATAAGTTTTACTTTTTTTCTGGAAAAGGTAAATCCAATAAAGTGATGAATATGAATGTACCGTTCGAGTTAGAAGAATTTTCTAGAAAACTTTTTACCTTAATTGCTTTTGCCCCTTTTTTTTAATCTTTTGCATGGAGATATTAATGTTTGTTTATACTATGTGTATAAAGGAATCTGGGCTGAAAGTAATGAGACATGAATAATTTATAATGGTGTCTACGGAGTAATGCTGTAAAAATTTAATCTTCTACATTTGTATTGACGACGAATTTGTTCATATCAGTGCGAAAAATGCATGGTATGGTATAAAAAGTAACCTTGTAATACATATAACAAAGATTTTATTTTTGAAGATAAACATTTCTAAACCCAAAACTACAATGTTGATTATTTCAATAAAAACCAATATATTATATTATTAAATTGCAGAAATAAAAGTAGACACCATATTTATGTTAGTGTTAAGAACCAGACAGTAATTTTTTTAAAGAATTCTTTTTAAATTTCATCACAAAAAAGTTTAATGCTATAAGTTTTATTTGATTATACCAAAGATTGAAAAAAAAGTACTTTAAAACAATTTAACAGTCAACAATGTTAAATTTATATGTAATCTAAAAGAAATATTTAATTTATTACCAGAAAGTTTTCATATTTTAATATACATTTTTTAAAATATATTTACATAGACTATAGTTTATTACAATAAAATTGAATGCATTATTTTCAAATTTATTTATTATTGCCTCTTTCAAAATGAATATGATATAATATTATGAATTAAGATGGGGGTGATAGAAACCAGTTTTGACAGGGAGAAAGGAATATTTGTCAACAATTTTCGCTGCCATATATATATATAATGCAGAACCCGGCATACATTGTCCTTCCAAAAAAAATGCATTGTAGAAAATTTTATGTCACGAATATATTCCCCATGTTCCACTTTATATTTTTACTGATTTGTTTATAGGTAAGATGCAATGCTGCAGCACGATCTGGCGGCAAGAAATAATTAAATGGATAGCGCAAACCTATTTTTCTATACTCGAATACATATCAGCACCAATTTTCATAGCGATTGGTTCAACGGTATAGAAGTTGATATACTTCAGCACTATCTGGCGGGATAGCATAAAAACATTCTCTATGTTTTGTCACATACTCACAAAAATTGTTATAAAAATCGATCAAGCCGTTTAGAAGGAATTCAGTGACAAACTCATATACAGAAGAATTAAAAATATATATATGAGTGCAGAATAAATAAAAAAATATCACATTTATTTGAAATGAATATCATTTTAAAAAAGCTTTTTAATGTATATTTCTTAATTTAAAATGCCTTGGATATATTTCTCACAAAAAGAAGAAATATAGACTTCTCCACCAACCCACATTTCCGTTTTTTCTCTATTCTTAAATTTACACTCCTGATCAACATTTCCGTTCTACAAAACTCAAAGCGTTTCTTATGAAATTCTTTCCCCACTTCTTTATACGTTACAGTATTTACGACTTAATCTCGAATCAATTAATTTAGGAAACTGAACTAAGGAATCCTTTTTTTATTATTATCTTCGTTCTATCAATGCTAAAATTTCAGCAACTCTGTTTCCCTCTTTTTTTTCTCCCGCCCTTTTTTTTCCCGCCTTCTCGCTGGAGCTCTACTGATCGTGTTTATTTTACAAGCGCAATTTTATATAAAACTAGAAGAGTTCCTTTTTAACCATTATTCATTCTCTCAGCATAATTCCAATAAATCCGTTTAGCAAGGCTTCAAAGCGATATCGCATCCTCTGGAGGTTCCACGGAAACTTCGACGTGCCTTATTATTTTTTTTTTTAAGAAAAAAGGGGAAATCTGGATTGCAGAAAGAAACTTCTCCGGGGCGAAATTCAGTTGCTGCTTCTGCACCATTTTCAAAGAGCCTTTCCATAATTGGAAAAACTGTTCAATCTAAAAGAATTCAGAGCAGTTATGCTCATGCAAGAAGATAAGTCAAACTTAGTATATATATATATATATATTGTCTGGCTTTTCGTATTTGGTTATCCGCAATAGGATGTATTTCTTGATGCTACGTGAAGGAGTTCATTGTTCCCCTATGGAAAAATATTTATTTTTTTATTATCATAAAATCTTGCAGTCTTGATTCAAAATTGATAATCTTTGGAAAGTGTTCGCGAAAAAACCTCTACTTTTTAGAATAAATTAAAATTCAATCTTCATAATATATAATTAAGATAAGAATGAAGTATTTATATACTGAGTTTAGATCTTTTGAAAATTAACGAAAACAATTGCCTATTATGTAAAGATGTTTCAAAATAAATATATATTACTCGAATTGAACATATAAAATATATTTATGATTTTGAAGTAGCTTTTTAGACATTGTGAAAATAAAAAATAAAGGCTTGAAACTAATTACTAAAAATGCCATAATACAATAAAGCATGATGCATGGATAATATGTAAAGTAAAAAACTGTAAGTTACGAAATATATATATGTATATAAAATTCAGATGAATATTTTATTGTAACAGATAAAAAAATAGTTAAGATTTAGAAGTAGCTTGTCTGAATGAATCTGCCTTCAGATAGATGGCCTTGGCCCACTATGGGACTGTTGCACTATTGAATAAGAATATATGTAATAGAAACAACAATATTTGGATTTCCTCGCGCATTTCTGTTTTATGTTTCTAATATACATAATATAATACATAATTATACATTATTATTAAAACATATTAGGACATCATTATGCTTTTGTCTCAAACTGTTTAAATATTTCAAAACCATGTACTTGAAAATTCAAAGGCTTCATTCATTGGAAATCAAGTCATATTTTTACAGAAAAACTCTCTTATAATATATTCAATACACCCAATAACAAATATAAATAATTTTTGTGAAGAACACCTATTTTATTATTACCACAAAAATATAAAAAATCTTACTTGTCTCCGTGTACTTTAACCCTTCGATATCAGAACTCATTCCTAAGAAGGCATCAATTATTCTTTGGCCTCCGATATCAGCTGTTCCTAACTATACATTGTAAAAAAGTGAAACATATATCTAATCATATATCAGATCTATAAACTTGAAAGTTCAAAGTGTTCATTCTTCAGAATATTTGTTCATTCATTCAAAAGCAGGTCATATTTTTGCAGAAAATGTATCTTATAATATATTCAATACATGCAAAAACAAATATAATTCATTTTTTTTCAGAAGAACGCGTACTATCCAACTATGAGAACTCTGCCTTCATACATCATTTACTTTAACCTATCGAAATAAGAACATATTCCGAAGAGGAAATCAACTATTCCTCGGGCACACTAACTATACATTGTAAAAAAGGGAATAAAAAAAACAATCCTTGGATGCTGAACCATCCATGTCCTGCCTTCCTCCAGTCGCGAGGCAAGAAGAGAGCCCCAGATGTTTGTTCGGCAAAGAATCCTCCTCAAACAAGGCAGTTCTGTTTCAACGTTCTGAATTATTCGTTCTCAGTCAACGAAGAGCCATTTCTTCCCTTGACCACAGAAATCAGGATGAGTCAACAAGAGACAACCCATATATTCCCGACGACATCTGTTTACCCAGTTCGACAAACAGAGATCTCTTTCCCTCTAACGACCAGATGTCTGCGACACGTGGATTCTCTCTCTAGATCAACAAGCAGCAAAAGCGGTGCTTCTGGAGGATTCGTTATGGTCGGTAGTTGTCCGCCAACTCCAAACTCTTCTTTGCTTTTTTCCCCTCAAAAGCAATCCAGAAATACGTCCGATGAAACAGATGATTTTGAATTTCAATAACAAGAAAATAATGTTTTGTTCCTCGTTTTTTCCTTTATAAACTGAGGAACTGCCAATTAAATATTTAAAGTTATAGCAACCCTTGTTGGAGAATAAACATTATTTAAAAAAGGGCGAAATTCGATTGTATAATTTAATTATAGCACCCAAAAAATCCTATAAAACATATTCAACAGAACAACTATCAAAATGAAAAATTTTAAATTGAATTCATAATTAAAATTCAGTTTACATATAAATAATCACGCTTTAAATACTTTTAATATAAAATTCAAATTCGCAATTAAGTATACTGAAGCTATCTTTAACACATTTCATTTTGAAACATTTCACTTTTGACTAAGTAATTTTTCGCCCATGTATCCAGCAGCTCTGGTGTTTCTTTCCAAATAATGAATATCTAAGTGCAAAAAAGAACAGTTATTTGTATTCTTCCTCTCTCCGTTTCAAGTCCAAAATCAAATTTCCTTGTTTGAAAATTCAACTTCTTTTATTTTTCCACTGTTCTGACATGCCGAGCCCTCCGGGCGATAAAGTATCTTTCTTCTCTGTTGAAATTTCTTTTTTTTTTCGATTAAAAGGTTAGTTCGGACTAAACTTCATAACATTTGCCAGAAAAAGCAAAATGGCTTTCTGAATTTCCTTGTTCGCGATCAAAGCGAACTTTCGAACGCCTCAAGCGAAATCCTATCAGGGTGCAAAATAAATAAAACAGAAAATTGTACTACTGTTTTTTTCTTTTCTTTTTATTTTATTTTGTTTCGTTAAAAAATAAATAAAAGTTTTGATTCTTTGTTGAGAGTTTTAACTCTGTACATGTTTATTTTAGTCAGTTTTGTTAAAATTTGTAGTTGCATGAAAAATGATAATTTTTTTCCCTTTGTGCTACGTTACATTATTTTTGTATTAGCGTAACTCTTAAATAATCAAATTTATTGAAAAGTTACGCTAATCTAGAATTTATAACTTCGATTATCATTTGCTCTCTTTTGTACTAATGTATAAATGTAAAATGACCGGTTATATTATATTTTTCAGTTATTATTTTTTTATTGTAATTTTATGTTGATTGTTATAAAATAAATCGTTCTACTGTTAGTTTTTTTCTCTTTTTTTTTACTTTATTTCGTTAAAAAATAAATATATGTTCTGATTCTTTGTATAAGGTTTTAACTGTGTATATGTTTATTTTCGACAATTTTGTTAACATTTGTAGTTGCATGAGAAGTGATATATCTCTTAACTTTTATTTGCGCGCTACTTTAGATTATTTTTGTATTAGCGTAACTCGTAAATAATAACATTTATTGAAACGCTACGCTAATTTAGAACTAAAACTTCAATTATCATACGCTCTCTTTTGTATTAATGTATAGTTTTAAACGTGTTTTTATAGTCCGGTAATTTCTTCTTCTTACGCGCATATTCATAGGAAATATTGTACTATTGCGCATGCATATCTGTAATATTGTACTACTGCGCATGCGATTTGAAAGCATTTTTGATATCATAGAAAAATCCAACATAGTCGCAAACTGATGAAACGGTGAGGAATTAGACGTATTGGGTTATGTTTTAGTTTTCAGTTATTATTTCTTGATTGTATTATTATATTTATTGTTTTTAATAAATTACAGTCAGAAAATAATAGAAACAATTAATTTTATATAATATAACAAAAATTAAATTACACTGTTTTGCATTTAATAAGTAAATCATTCCAAAGTAAATTTATAAAAAAAAATGCTTCTAAATTTAATTCTTTTTTTTTTTTAATATTGTTGTTTTTAATGTTACGGATAATTATTTTTTTTAAATAGTTTTCCTAAATTTTCAAGATTTTTAGTTAAAATTTTGTCAAATATACTGGTTTATTGTTCCGAACTTGTGCGTTATTAAAAATATATTCAAATTATTTTCTTAAAAACCAATATTATTTTGAAATGAATAAAAAAGAACTGTTGTTGAATAATAAGAGTTAAAGTTAAAGAATTATAATTGTTGTTCTTGTTGTTTTTATGACTACTCCATAGTGCCGCGAGATGGGCATTCTGTGTATGGAGAGAAAGGTAGCGGCTTCTGTTGAGATGGAGCACTAGAAGTTAGAAGTCTGACTTGAATGCGAGCAGCTGAAAAAGAGGGCACTGTCATCCGGAGACACTACCTCGCGTTTGTGTATCGTATGGGTGAAAACCCCGGAAAACGTAAAACCAGATAGTCCAAATAACAAGGCAAGATGCTGAACTTCACAAATGTAATCGAGCCTCCTGGTTTTTGAAGCAGTGTCTACATTAATGCTGCCTACGGATTGAAACTCAATGCAAGCGGCCCACGTTTCCATTGAGCTACGAGTCGGGTTTTGTTTTTCCGATATTAAGTAAGTAAACAATAATTGCAATAGAAAACAGCAATATATATATATATACACTCATGTCCATAAATTAAGGATGATTCAGAATCACACAGAAATTGAACTCTAAAATAACAATTTCACCTGTAGAATTATCACACACATCTTGAAGAAGAATATTCAAATTACAGGAAACCACCAGATGGCGCTTATAGTACGTCACAATGACGAGAGTGTAAGAGAGGGGTATATAAGGAATGGCGGCAAAGAAGTAAAATTGTTCACAAGCGCTTTACAAGCCTTTCAGTGCAATAACAGCATAGTTATGGTACAAAGGAAGCATTTGGATGATTTTTTAAGTGGTAGAATTATCGGACGACAGGAATGTGGACGTATCCAGCTGGAAGTTTCCGAGAAACTTGGAATCGCCCAGAGTGTCATCTCCAGGCTTTGGCAACGATTCCAAGATGATGGTAATGTGAGTAGATGTTACAGCACAGGTCGCCCCCGAGTTACAACGCCGAATGAGGACCGGTATTTAGCAGTTACTGCCAAAAGAAACAGACGGAGCACCGCATCAGACCTGTCTCGTCAGCTCTCTTCAGCTACCGGTACGACAGTTCCAAGGCAGACCGTGTACAGACGCTTAGGGCACATTGGTCTATATGCTCGTAGGCCTGTCAGATGTGTTCCACTTACCGCAACTCACTGTCGCCTGCGATTAACCTGGAGTAGAGAGCATGCATTGTGGAAACCGCAACAGTGGTCTTGTGTAATGTTTTCCGCCGAGTCCAGGTTTAGTTTGCAGTCTGATTCTCGCCGGACTTTCATATGGAGAGAGCCAGGTACCCGTTATCCCCAAGAGAACACTATTGAACGACACTGTTACGGTGGTGCAGGATGGCTCGTTTGGGGAGGAATTATTCTTGGTTCCAGAACTGACCTGCACGTTCAGAGTGTAACGATGACAGGCCACATCTATCGGGATGTCATTGTGGAATAGCATGTACGTTTGTTTCGGGACGCCATGGGGGCTAAATTTCTGTTTATGGATGAGAACGCCCGTCCGCACCGTGCAAACACTGTAGACGAATGCCATTAATTGGAGGATATCACCCGTATGGATTGGCTAGCATGCTCACCGGACTTGAATCCAATAGAGCATGTGAGGGATATGCTTTGCCGACGAATTGCAGCCCGTCAACCCCCTCCCACCTGTCAACCGTGGTGTAATATTCCCCAAGACCAGATTGATAATTTGATACTCAGCATGCCTAGGCGTTGTAAGTCCTGTATTGCATCGTCCGGAAGACATACTCCATATTAACCATCGTACTTACCATGTTATACTGCTTTTTAAATAGGATCCTTTTTGAAATTTGCTCCAGGAAGTAAAAATCGCAATTTTTATTAATTATGTCAAACATATAGCATCTGTTTTGCTCTTCACCTTTAGTTTAATAAATAGACTTTACAAAAAAGTCAAATTTGTTTTGCTTCTGTCTCTTTCTTTTCCTGAACTTCATTATCCTTAATTTATGGACATGAGGGTATATATATATATATATATATATATATATATATAAATGAATATATATAAATAAATGAATAAAAATACCCAGAGTTCCAAAGAGCTCTTATTTTCATAAAATCCGTGTTTTTTTTCTGAAAACATAGTGCATAACTTTGTATATGCTTTATGTTTTCAAGAAAACACTCAGAATTTAAAAACTCATATATCATATAAATAAAAATTGCATAAAAGTACAATACATTATATTTGCATCAATATTTTTATGCAGATTTGGATATTCGAGTGTATAATTTAATTAATATCGCCAAAAAAAAAAGTCTGTAGAATACATTTTATATTTATAATTCACCTCAACAATTTTTAATCGTTCATAAAATACTTTTTAATTATCCATTCAATTTCAAATACATTTTTTCAACTTGTAGTGGATGACACTTCATATTAATACAGTTTTTTCAAATATTAATTCATTCATTAAATTTAATTAATTAATTTTAGTGTATTTTAGATTTAAGTTGCATGTATCTACCAATAGATGGCGCTAGATGTAAGAGGAAAATTTCAACTTAAAATGTAGGAATTGACTTTAATTTTTTTTTTTTATATTACTTGTTCATTCTGAGTTCTATTCAAGGAGGGAGCAAAATGGAAAATGAAACATGTGAATAAATTAATGAGATGGAAAGTGTGTGTGTGAGAGAGAGGGAGAGATTTTTTTCTAACTTAAAAAAATGAAGAAATATTATTTGTAAAGGATTTTTCTGCAATATAGTGAAAAAAAAGTATGAAGTAACTTTAAAATTTTTTTTTTCATATTACTTGTTTCAATATAAACAATAATTGCAATAGGAAACATAAAGTTAATAATAAAGCTGAGCTATTTAAGTTATTTAAAAAATAATAAAAATAAATCAAAACACCCAGAATTCTAAAGAACTTTTATTTTCATAAAATCCGTGTTTTTTTTCTGAAAACATAGTGCATAACTTTGTATATGCTTTATGTTTTCAAGAAAACACTCAGAATTTAAAAACTCATATATCATATAAATAAAAATTGCATAAAAATACAATACATTATATTTGCATCAATATTTTTATGCAGATTTGGATAT
>BPLQ01001740.1:0-23166 GCA_021605075.1 Caerostris darwini | reverse complement strand
AAAAAACAGTATAACATGGTTAGCATGATGGTTAATATGGAGTATGTCTCCCGGACGATACAATACAGGCCTTACAACGCCTAGGCATGCTGAGTATCAAATTATCAATCTGATCTTGGGAAATATTACACCACTCATCAAGCAATGCCCTCCAAAGTTCCGGTTGACAGGTGGGAGGGGGTTGACGGGCTGCAATTCGTCGGTCAAGCATATCCCACACATGCTCTATTGGATTCAAGTCCGGTGAGTATGCTGGCCAATCCATACGGGTGATATCCTCCAATTGAAGGCATTCGTCTACAATGTTTGCACGGTGAGGACGGGCGTTGTCATCCATAAACAGAAATTCAGCACCCATGGCGCCCCGAAACAAACGTACATGTTGTTAAAGAATGACATACCGATAGATGTGACCTGCCATCGTTACACTCTGAACATGCCGGTCAGTTCTGGAACCAAGAATAATTCCTCCCCAAACGAGCCATCCTGCATCACCGTAACGGTATCGTTCAATGGTGTTCTCTTGGTGGTAACGGCTACTTGGCACTCTCCATATGAGCTCCGGCGAGAATCAGACTGCAAACTAAACCTGGTCTAGTCGGAAAACATCACACCAGACCACTGTTGCTGTGCCAAGTTCCTCGGATACTTCCAGCTGGGTACGTCCACATTCCAATCGTCCGATAATTCTACCTCGTAAAAAATCATCCAAATGCTTCCTTTGTGCCATAACTACGCGGTTATTACACTGAAAGGTTTTTAAAGCGCTTGTGAACAATTTTACTTCTTTAACACCATTCCTTATATACCCCTCTCTTACACTCTCGTCATTGTGACGTACTATCCGCGCTTCTGGTGGTTTCCTGTAATTTGCATATTCTTCTTCAAGATGTGTGTGAAAAAATTCTACAGGTGAAATTTTTATTTTAGAGTTCAATTTCTGTGTGATTCTGAATTATCCTTAATTTATGGACATGAGTGTATATATATATATAATAAAACTAAATAAAAAAATAAACAAAAAAAAATAATTAAAAAATACAAAATAAAGATTTTTCTTAAAAATCACAAAAACATAATAAAATCTATAAAGATTTTACTTTAATACTTTTTTTTTATTTTACTAGCATTTTTGTATTTTTATTTCACTTTTATCCCTTCATACTAACATTTTTATTTTCTTCAATCTTTGTTTTTACCTGGGCAATTCACTTCCTTTACACTGTTCCTCATCTCCAAAGCCATCCATTCAAGACTGGAGCAGCAATAAGCTTCGGAAAATATAAGAAGGAGAATAAAATAATTACAGCAAGTAGAAAAAAAAATTCAGCTAACATTAAAACCGTAATCGGGGCAATGATTGCAGAGTACAAGAGAACTAGGGATTGCAATATCGGTATAACGGAATACCGAATACCAGTATTTTGAGCCATCTGTACAATTTTGTAATACCGACATTCACAAGTTTAAATACCGTTTTTTGGGGATTTACTACAAATTTA
Organism: Caerostris darwini; assembly: GCA_021605075.1. Lineage (NCBI taxonomy): Eukaryota > Metazoa > Arthropoda > Arachnida > Araneae > Araneidae > Caerostris > Caerostris darwini. The sequence goes on along the minus strand of BPLQ01001740.1, from coordinate 21,664 downwards.
GAATTCTTATCTGTGAAATTCTTATTCTTTTCTGTGAATTCTAATTCAGAATTCTTATTTGAAAACTAGAAATTCTTATCTGTGAAAACAAGGCTGTAGATGTGAAGAAAGTGTTTAATATTTCGATATTTCTTTTTAAATTGATGAGTTTGTTATTCACATTGTATTTGCATATCATACTTTAGAGCTCAAAATATTTTTCACGTTTATATATATATATATACTCATAAACAATACCCCATAATAATGAATAAGAATCACTTCAAAAGAACAAAAAAAATCAGTTGATAATACTTCGGTTTGGCTTCATTAAGAAATAATATGGTGGCATGAACAGAATATGGTGGCCTGAACAGAATAGGGTGGCAGAATGCAAAAAATGTCCAAGAGCTATTAAAGTGAATGGAGGAAGTACAAGGGGACTCCATACACATTTAAAAACGAAACATGATACAAGAGGAAATAATATAATTGTGAGGAAGATACAAACTTAAGCAGAGTTTCTAAGCCCAAGCCATCGGAGATTTTTGATTATTTTGAAAAAAAAAAGATAATTTGGATGAAATTATACGTAAAATGACGGCATTAGATGGTTTGCCATTTCGAGTGTTTTTTGTGATATTTATATTCTCTAATAAAACTGGCGAATAAAACAAACAAAAAAAACACTTGTGTTTTCTATCTTTTTCTCAAATTTCTACTACCGGTATTAAAAATGGTATCAAGATCTAAAGAATACCGAATACCGGTATTGAACTTTTGGTCCGATATTGCAATCCCAAAAGAGGACGAAGCGCAGAAACAGGGTGAGACATAAAGGAATGGATAGTTAAATCAATTTGAAGTGTTACTTTTTCTCAGCATTAGTGGTAGTCGGGTTTACCGAGGGCTTTTTATTGGCGTGTAGATTTGGAAGCCGGTGAAAGATTGTGGTTTATTTAATTGCCGACTTATGCGGATATGAGCTGCTTTCATTGGCTTTAAATTTTAAATCGAATGCTACGATGCACTTATATCTGGCTATGTCTACCAAAACTTTCTTTCATTTTAATTTTAATCTAGGGGCCTAAATGGCCGAGTGGCTAGCGCTCTTGCGCTTGGTACCATAGGTTTCGGATTCCAGTTCCGGCGGTGCCATGGATGTTTGTAGTGGTTCGGAATCCACTTTAAACCGTAGGTCCCGGTCTAATAGAATCGTAGAGTGTTGCGGGGGCATTGTTACTCCGCGTCCGTGGCTTATCTTTAAGTTACACGCGCCCCCTGGGTTATGCAAAGTGAGTAACGTCTGTGCAGCGCTTGCCTTAAGGCATCCATGACCAAGCTGTCTAAGTGTTTGCCAGTTGCATTAGAAAGAAAAATTTTAATCTCTTTTTGGACATATAATTGTACCGTCAGGTTTTTTTTTTTTTTTTCCTTAATCGCCTTACTTTAACAGTCTCATAGTAGGAGATGTTTTTCTAATATTTTTTCTGTAATTTATTTTTTATTTTTCTATCTTTTTTTAAAATCTCAGCAGTTACATTTTATAATCAATTTAAGATGTGGAGGTGTAGTGGTACTTAATACCACAATGGAACTCCGTAATCGGTACCCCTTTTTCCCCCCTTGCCTGTTGCCCAAGAGCAAACAAAGCAAGAAGAAGTGGGGAAAGAGAGGAAATAAACAATCAGGCAGAAAGGAATGGATAGTTAAATCAATTTGAAGTGCTACTTTCTGTCAGAATTGTGCTAGTATGGTAGTATGGTAGTATGGTACAGTAGTATGGTTACTGAAGCACCGAGGGCTTTTTTTTTTTTGCAGTGTGGAGGATTTTATTTGAAAGCCGCTGGAAGATTTAATTGCCGCGCACATGTGGGCTTCATAAATCAGGATTGTTTATTTCAATAGGAGTCATAGAATTGCTGCCGATGAGTGGATAAAAGATGAGAGTGAGTCTTGGGTTCACGAAGTGCCTTGGCCCCTTAGGGTCCTTAAACTCTTGTCTAGAAATAGAGAGTATTGATAGAATAAACATGGGCTATTAAAAGGCAATGAAGTGATCAGGGTCGGTACCATCAAAAGTAAATAAGCATATGAAGAAGTAAAATTAGAAAATCATGCATTTTTTTTAAATAAATTATTAAGTAAAATTAAATAAGAAAGGTAAGGAAAAACCACTACGGAATGGGGTTGTCTTTGCCAGAAATGATGACTAAAGGAACAGGTCAGGGTAGAAATCGCAGCGAGAACGTCTATAGTGGTGTGACTATTTCGTGCAATGAGTGGGTAAAGCATTTTGATAACTAAATTAAATTTATTCTTGATGTAATTAATATACGAGTGATACGTAAGGTGTTTGTCCAGTATGACTCCAAGGTATTTTGCCTCATTAGACCATGAAATAGGATTATTATAGATAGTAATGTTAAGGCGTTTCCAAGTGTAGAGTACTGTCTCGGTTTTATAAACGGGATCATAAGAGGGGAGTGTATATATATATATATATATTTGGTGTTCTAAAATGAAGAGTGATCAGTATTTAAAGCTTTGAATTCGTTTGACAATTTTTTCCAGATTAAATTAGATTACTCTTCGGAAAATGCACATATTTAGAGATAGAATCAAGGTACGTTTGCCATAGTGTGATCTATGGGTAATAAGAGCTTTAAAGAAGGTAGAAGGAAGTTGGATTTATTGTTAGTAATAGGTTTAGATGCAGCATTACTCGTATATATATATATACAATGGGGGTTCAGACGTTTATGTAACAATTATGACTAAATCCTGAATTAAATTTAAATAAATGAAAAAACACATGAATGGTATTCATTAGGAATAGAGTTTAATTATATTATCATCATCGTAACAGTGACGCAACAGCCCTGCAGTGGACCAAAGCCCACTGTCCACTGGCAGATTTCGAGACAGGGAGTGTTTTGTTTTTACCGGGTAGGGTTGTCAACCTTACGCCCAACAATCGTATTAGCTCAGGACTTACGGTTTAAAGTGGATTTCGAAGCATTACAAACATTATGGCTCAGCTGGGACTCAAACCTGTGGTACCAAAGGCCAGACGTTGATAGCTAAAGACTGAGTTAGTGACTGGGGCCCAATGGCCGAGTGACTAGCTCTCTGGCGCTCGGTGCCATAGGTGTCGGGTTCTAGTCCCTGAGGTGCCATGGTTGTTTGTAGTGTTTCGGAATCCACTTTAAACAGTAGGTCCCGGTATAATATGGCTTTTGGGAGTAGGGCTGACAGCCCTACCCCATAAAAAGAAATCATCTCTTGTCTAAAAATCTGCCACTAGGCAGGCGACTTTGGCCCACCATGGGGCTGTTGCGCCGTTGATGATGAAGGTAGTGACTATTTTTTCCTGAAATAATTATTTACAAAATCATAGTTACGTGAAACAGTTATTTACAATAGTTATCTACAAAGAAGTGGTACCTGCGAATATAAATTTATTAAAATGTTTATTTGTTTAGTCCTAAAAGTGAGTGTAGTTTTATTATAACAGCAAAAATGTTTAAAACTTAAAAATTCCTTAAACCAACGTAGAAATAAAAGGCAATTAATAAAAAAACTTAAAAAATTTCCGTTCTTTTGCCAGAACATCAACGTAATAGTTTTTTTTTATGTATTCCTCATATGCGTTTTTTCATTTCAATAAAGCGTATTGCCAAAAACATGTTCCAGTTTAAAATTATGGCAAACAAATTAGATCTAGCTGTTGCTAAACAATGCTATTAAATTATGTTATAATACATTATAGTGCTATTAATTAAATAACCTTATGCATTATAATACTAATAATATGCATTAATAATACATACATTTTAGGCAAGCCGTTTACATAAACATATAATTGTGATTTTTTTAGGCATGAATATAAACAAGTAATATAAAAAATAATTTTTTAAAGTCAATTTTTACTTTTTTTTCACTATGTTGCAGAAAGTCCTTTATAAATAATTTTCATTCATTTTTAAAATTTATCTGGCGCCATCTATTGGTAGATCTATCATCTATCATCTATTGGCAACTTGGATCTAAAAAAACCTAAAATTAATTAATTAGATTTAATGAATGAATTAATATTTGAGAAAACGGTATTAACATCCAGTGTCATCCACTACAAGTTCAAAAAAAAATTTATTCGAACTTGAGTAGATGAATAAAAGGTATTTTATTAGCGGTTGAAAATTTGAACAAGATATATATAGGGAGAATGTGAGCTAATAGAAGGAATTGAAAAAAAAAAAATCAATCCATCAAAAGAGCTTATCAATTTTCGCACTTGTTATAAAAACGAACCAAATGTTAAAAACCCTTATTAAATTTCTATAATACAGTGTATCTTTCTTTTTAATATATTATTACATTATTTTTATACAATGCATAAAGAAGTTAAATATATGTATGACAAATTTCGAAGGGTGTTTTTTTTTCCCCATATGCGTGTGTTTTCTACGGCAAGTAAACAAATGCTGTCTTTATGAATCTGCGTGCTCTTGATTTAGGAATTGATTCCTGTGTGCCTATTCCTATTGTGCCCAAAATGTAAGACCAATTTTTATTTTTTTCAAAAACTCTTTATTCATTCTTCCAAATTTATTTCATCGCCTTCAAAGTAATCCCCTCCGGACACGATGTACTTATGCCAACTTTTTTTTTTCCCACGACGACGACGATTTGCCAGATTGACGGAGAACCTTGGTTGCTTAGCAACCTCTATCTCCTGCTTTGTGAGTGAGGAAAAAAAGGCTTTAAGCCCATTGATTAGATAGGAAAATAAAGTAATATAAGTATATTATTAATTTATTTAAAAATTAATTATTCGAATTTTTTATTAATTAATAAAAAAAAATTACGCATATATAATTTTTTTATATTATTACTATAATTTCAAGAAGGTAATAAAAAAAATAGATATATAATAGAAACAAACAAGTCGAGAAACTGCATTGTCATTCGGAAAGGAGGATATCGGAACGTTAATGAATACTATTCAGAACAGCGTGAGGTCTTTTGCGATTTTTAAAATCAGAAATGTCGTAAACATAGTTGCTTAGATCATTCAAAACAGAATTATTAATATTTGGAATGGAATTATAAAATTATTTTGCAATTTTATACACAAATTGTTTAAAACTTGGGAGGGAAAAAATTTTTCCGAATCCTCAATGCGTGCTGAAAAGTCATCGGCAGGGATGGCCTTCAAAGCGCGCGGCGATTCACGTTGAATCTCTTCAATCGACTCAAAACGGTGTCCCCGAAGTGGTCTTTTGAGTTTAGGGAATAGTCAGAAGTCGCACGGTGTTAATACGGTGGGTGTCGAACGATATGGGTTTCATTTTTGTCACGAAGAATCAATGCAGTCTGAACTGGCGCATTATTGTGATGCAAAAACCACGAGTTGTCTTTCACAAATGTGGCCTCTTTTCTGTGAATAGCTTCACGCAAACGACGCATAACACTCAAATAATATTCCTTGTTGACAGTTTGGCCCGGCGGAAGGAATTCATAATGCACCACAATGCGGTAATCGAAGAAAACAGTCAACAGGACCTTGATTTTTGAGCGAATTTGGCGTGCTCTTTTCGGTCTTGCTTCACCTTCGTCACGATATTCGCTCGATTGATCGGCTGTTTCCCGGTCGTAAGCATAAATCTAAGTCTCATCTCCAGTTATGATGCATTTCCACTTGTCCTGATATATCTATCTTAACTTTAATTTTTTGGAATACACTTTTTAGCTTTAAGAGAAAAATTATTAATGTTTTTAAATTGTTGTTGTTGTTCTAATGCAGCTGGCAATACAGACAGTTAATCCTTATGCCACAAGCAAGGGCTACACTCCTGTTACTCATTTAACACTACCAGGGGGGCACGTGTAGCTTGAAGATATGCTACGAAAGCGAGTAACACTACCCCCGCAACGCTCTACGATCCTATTAGGACCTACGGTTTAAAGTGAGTTCCGAACCACTACAAATATCCATGGCACCGCCGGGATTCGAACCCGATACCTGCGGTACCGAGAGCCAGAATGCTAGCCACTCAGTCCACTAGTAAAAATGATCTTTGAAGCCTGTTGAATTAGGGAGCAGTGCATTAGTCCTCATCTGCATTTGTTTTAGAGAAATAATTGTTCCCACCGAGGCGAGAGACATGAAGATTCAAGAGGCAAGCGACAAAATTTTTTCGACCCCTTCACAGCGAAACGTCAAAAATAGCATTACGCGTAGTGAAAAACCGCTTCTAGTTGAAAGTTGGGCAACTCCAAGCGGCGGACTGCAAACTGGTTTCAGGCGACCGCGGTGAGGCTAGTGATTGGTCAAATTCCTTCGCTTGCATCTTCTCGCCTTTGTGAGCACGAGCCTTAACGCTCTGGCCTTTGGTATCACGGGTTTCAGTTTCGAATCTTGGCGGTGGCATGGATGTGTGTGAGTGGTTCGGATTCCACTTTAAACTGTAGGTCACGGTCTGTTATCCCTGATGTGCTCAAAATGACCACAGAGCGATAAACCAAACCAATCAAGTGATTGTGCTTTTTAAATTGAACAAGTGATATAAAAAAAAAATTTAAGTCAATTCCTCCTTTTTTTCACTATGTGGCAAAGAGAATCATTTATAAATAATTTTCATTCATTTTTTTAAGTTCATCTGGTGCCTTCTATTGGTAGATATATGCAACTTAAATTTTAAAAAAACTAAAATTAATTAATTAAATTTAATGAACGAATTAATATTTGAAAAAACTGTATTATCCTCCAGTGTCATCCACTACAAGTTCGAAAAAAATGTATTTGAACTCGAGTGGACGAATAAAAAGTCTTTTATGAACGATTAAAAATGTGAACAAGATATATATATATATAGGGAGAGTGTGAGGGAATTGAAAAAGGCGGTAATGCACGAATGATCTACAAGTTATCTTGTGTAAGAAATAAGGAAATCACTTTATAACAGAAAAAAAGGTCTTAATTCATCGGCTGATGCAAGATTATAAAATGTGGAATGCCTTCCGCATTTGGTATTTTCGATCTATTTATAAGGGATAAATGTTAGATTCATCGACAAATGAAACTAAAAGTAAGAACTTTTCAATGGATACTACTTATCTTACAGATGATACTCCATTTTTTAAAAATATTATTCTCTTTAAGATATACCATAGCTATTAAGGTGAAGAATGCATAGTTTTCTGAAAAAAAATGAATAATAATTAATTTTGGCGCTTTTTCATGTTTTACATGCGTGGCGAACATTGTTAATTTATAAATCAGTTATATAAAAGAAACAATATAATGATTCTTACTCATTAAGAATTCCGCTTGAAGAAATTATTAAAAGTAAGGAATACAAATTTCACTTCAAGTAATTGAAAACAGTTGAATTTTTAAATTCTTCAAACGTTTAAACATCTCGATTTTTTTGGATATTATAAAAAAGGTATTTTATTTGTATGCACAATATTTGAACATTTCATCAGCTTTAAATTTTAATGAAAAAGATGTAATTTTCTGATGTCAGGGATTATTTTCTTTGATATCTCCAATGACAGTGCATTTCAAGTAGTTACAATATACTATCTTAATAACAAGAAATAAAAATTTCATAGTAAATGCTTTAAATGTTTAAACATTTGAATTTTTTTGATATTATAAAAAAATGTATTTTATTCGTCTGTATAATATTTGAGAATTTTATCACCTTTAAATTTCAAGTGGTTACAGTATACTATTTTACGGCTTTGCGCTATCACTTGCGCTTTATTTTTCGTGAAATAATTTTTTTTATGAAAAATATGCAATTCTCTTAATGTTGATAAAATAACAAGTATGAATTTCCTAGAAGTATACCTAGGAGCATATATAGAAGTAATTGTACTTTATAAACTAAATTAAAATTTCCAAACCTTTGTCATGATGACAGATAAATCCTGTGGTCTGTAACTTCATGAAAAACAGGATGGGCTTTGTTCATTTTTTTCCATATTTTTAGAATTTGCATCATATTAAACCATAATTTATTTTAGTTTTCCAGACTACGCCTCGATTTATTTGAAATTTGTACAAACGAATAAACGATTATAAAAAATTTAAATTTATTTTTAATACAGGATATAATATTAGTCGAAATCATTTTTTTAAGGAATTTAGTTTTATTCGAAATTCCTTTTTTTCTTTGTCAGAAAATTAGAACTTTACTGAACGGCTTTGTATGAAGTTTTCTACAATACATTCATATAGTAATGTTAGTCAACAGTCCTGTTTTGGAAAAAACTCATATGCTTGCTTATAGTTCTCATACTAATTTATTTGCAATAATTTTTAATTTAGTTTAATTTCTTTTCAAGTGATGATTAATTAAAAAGTTTGAAACTTAATAAATACTATTATTTTATTTAAATTTTAATTTAGTCTTTTGTCACTTTAGCTCGAAAGTTTATTATTCAGGCTATTTTTTTTATCATTAGATAAAATTGTATTGAAAATTTTTTTTCAAATGATATGATATAGCTGACATTTTAAAAATATTTACAAATACCTACTTTCCATTCGATTTGAAGTTAACTAATAAAAAAAAAAATTAAAAAAAAAAAAAATTTAAGAATTTTAAATTTAAGAAAAAAAAATTTAGATTTTTAGAAAATTTACACAATTTTCAAATGTAGTAGAATTTTTTTTTTTAAATGTACGCCTAGACACTGAATTGAAAACGGATTTTAAATTGTAATAGAAGAATTATTTGTGTTGCTGTTTTTTTCTGGTTGAAACAAGATACTAATGGCACTCCTTCCAAACATTTTCCCGTCGTCTCTGATGGAAGTCTATTCCCACAATTTGCCGGCACACCAAATAATGAATCCAGACAAAAATGATAATTATAAATTCATCAAACCCAGATTCTTTGGGCAGTTGCAAAATGTATAAAAAACCACGTTTGTGTTCCCACACAGCGATTGCACATTGCTCTCTCATCATGTTGCCCATCCCTGAAGCATTAGACAAAACAATTATCAATTGAACATGTTACTAAATCAGCGATTAATCGAAGGGACTTTTCCCTTTTTGAAAGATGAATCCAGCTAAACAAAACACAGTATAAACCATAAATCTCATTACAGGTCTCATTGCATCAGCCAATAAGAGACGAATCATTAGCTAACTGTTTTAAAAAATTGTTTATATAATGATATCAGAGATGGCTCGCATTTGAAACACGCTTTCTCACAACAAAAGTAGCTTTGGCGCCAGCGAAAAAACGCAGATGGCCCGATGTTTGTGCCAATCCCTGAACTAATCGTAAATACATTGCATTCTCTGGTTGTTAAAATGATTGGTAAAAATTACATACTGTTTAATTGTAAATCCATTTCATCTGCTGAACTATTCATGATTGCTGAATAATTTTACAGCTGTTTTATGATTTAGTTCTTAATAGATTTTATAGTTTAACTCCTAATAGGTTATATAATGTAATTATTAATGCTTACAAGTCAAAAATCAAAACCGCGTTTAGAAAAAAAAATAACAAAAATCATCATATTTCGTTTAAAACAAGTTCATTTATACCACGCCTGAATGGGCAAGTGGCTCGTGCTCTGGCGCTTGGTACTCCTGGTTTCGGGTTCGAGTGTCAATTATGCAATCCAAATATTTTGGCAACAAAACAAATATGTAACGGACCTGAATGGCCGAGTAGTAGTGAATAGTAGTGGTTCGGTATCCACTTTAAACCGTAGGTCCCTGTCTAACCTGATCGTAGAGCATTGCGGAGGTATTGCTACTCCGCGTCCGTAGCTTATCTTCAAGCTACACGCACCTCTTCGATAGTGCTAAGTGAGTAACGTCGGTGCAGTGCTTGCCGTAAGGCATCCAAGAAAATTGTCTAAGTGCATTGCCAGCTGCATTAGAACAAAAAAATAATAATACAAATATAAGCAAACATAGTAACTGCTTTATGAGCAAACCAAAGTGTTGTGTGACTTTTCTCAGTACTAACGCTTAGAAAAATTCTCCTTGGATCCATAATGAAAGAAGCTATTCTAGTATCAAGAACAAAAAGATATAATGTATTAAAAATACAGCATTGATGTGCTTTAACTGCTCACCTTTTTGTTATGCCCGTCTCGTGGCTCAGTGGCAACGTGCGCCGCCGGTGAGCGTGAGGTCTGAGGTTTTGACAGCTGTGTTGTAGACGCAGTTTCAAAAACGAGGAGACTCGATGGCTTTTGTAATGTTCAGCATCTTGCCTCGTTAGACAAACTCCTAGTGGGGTATCTGGCTTTACTCCCATGCGACACGAAAATGCGGAGTAAAAAGTTCCCCCTAAAAAGACCTTCCGGAAAGCCGTACCCTTCTTTTTCAGTGACTCGGAACCAAGTCAGACTACTACCTACAGGTGCTCCATCGCAACAGAAGCTGTTCCATCCTTGAGTAGACTATTCATAGGCTGTCCGTACAGCACTGCCGGACACCGAGGATTAGACACAATTCGACTTTCTTTCATTTCCTTGTCTTGGGAAATTCTACAATAGCCTTAGTTTGGCAGTATTATTTTTATGGGTAGGGCCTCAATGGCCAAATGGCTAGCGCTCGGTGCCACAAGTTTTCGGGTTTGAATCCCGACGGTGCCATGGATGTTTGTAGTGGTTCGGAATCCTTTAAACCGTAGGTCCCGGTCTAATAGGATCGTAGAATGTTGCGGGGGTAGTGTTACTCCGCGTCCGTGGCTTGTCTCCAAGCTACACGCACCTCCTCGGTAGTGCTAAGTGTGTAACGTCTGTGCAGCGCTTGCCTTAAGGCATCCATGACCAAGCTGTCTAAGTGTTTGCCAGCTGCATTGGAAAGAAAAAAAAATACGGGATATATGCATTTTTTGCAATCATCATTTTGTCTTTCAAGTGACTTCAAATGCGACACTCTCTTAACTTTTCAGGTTTCGGGCCATACTGTTTACTCCAGTACGTACCAAGGGCCAAAAACCGTTTTAATTTTTCTGACATTATCTATAATTTCTAGACCAGTCGCCAAGTACGCGCTCTGAGCCAGAATGCGCTCGCTCAATTCGCTTCATTCTCCAAAATGAAGTACACAGAGAATGTTTACAGATCTAAGTTAACCAATGAGCATCTTAAATCTCTTTTAATAATTGGTACAAGTAAAATTGATCCACAACTACAAACCATTGTCAGTGAAAAATTACAATTACATAAATCTCATTAGTATTTTTTTACAAGTGGATATCCCACGGTTTCATTCGCGTTCATTAAGCTTTTCCGTTCCTGAGGGATTTTCAGGATAAAAATCATATATTTGATTCAAGATATATATACGTTCCAAACATCGATATACATACATAGGCGATACTCTTTACCCCAACATAACTAGCGAGGGTAACCGCGGGATGTTCACTAGTTTATAATGTTAGTGGGATTCATTTCAATTACTTGTTATGCTTAAGTTAAATTTTCCGCGTATTATGCTTGCCATTAAGCTTTACCTTGCAAGTCAAGAAAACCGAGTTATTATCATATTGTGGTTTTTTTCTAACTTATTACAGCAACAATAAGCTATTCGCTGTCGCGGGCCGGATGGATAACACTGGCGGGCCGCATTTGGCCCGCGGGCCGTAGTTTGGAGACCCCTGGCTTAAGTGTTTGCCAGCTGCATTAGACAAAAAAAAATTATGGGGTATATGCATATTTTTCAATCATCTTTTTGTCTTTCAAATGACTTCAAATGCGACTCTTTAAAATTATAAAAATGTCATATAATTAAAAAACTATTTTTATTGGTGCGCCTAATTGTTTTTTGCTTTTGATAATTTTTGTAGCAAATCATCATCCATGGCACAACAACCCCTATGGTGGGTCAAGGCCGTGGCAGATTTATAGATGGGAGATGTTGTCATTTTACGGGATAGGGTTGTCAGTCCTACGCCCAACAGTCATATTTGACTGGGACCTACAGTTTAAAGTGGATTCCGAACCATCCATGGCACCGCCGGGACTCGAACCCGAAACCTGTGGCACCGAGCGTCAGAGCGCTAGTCACTCAGACATTTGGGCCCCTTTTGTAGCAAATATTTTTTTTTCTAATGCAGCTGGTAAACACTTAGACAGCTGTCTTGGATGCCTTAAGGCAAGCTCTGCACAGACGCTACTCACTTTACATTACCCAGGGGACGCGTGTAATTAGAAGATAAGCCATGGACGCGGAGTAACAATGCCCCCGCAGTAGGTAGTAGACAACATGTGTGATCACAAATACCAATACAGTGAAGGTGCTCGTTGTTATATGTTTACAACGTGAATTGAGCCACACAGGTTTCGGGTTCGAGTCCCGACGGTTCCATGGATGTTTTGTAGTGGTTCGGTATCAACGTTAAACTGTAGGTCCCTGTCTGTTTAGCCTAATGTGTGCACAAGATGACCGTAGAGCGACAAACCAAATCAAACCCACCATTGATATAGATTGAACTGAAATCTTTAATTATTAATTTGCTTAATTTTTTATTAAAATATTGACAGAATAACCGATTGTTTTATTTTTGAGGAATTTAAAACGTCTTGATCAGGAATTGAAATAAATATAGAGTTGGACAAAAGTGGGGCATTACTATATCTAAATGTGCTTAAATGTCTAAAGAAAGAATAAATATAATATCTTTATCAACGATATTCCACAAAAGAACAATATCAAAATTAGTCTGTATGCTGACGACACTGCAATCTTAACGCAAGGCTTAAAAACTTGCACTATCCAGGAAAATTTGCAAAATTATATCATTGATTTAGAAAAATGACTCATTAACTGGAAGATAAAATAAAATATAGACAAGACTGAAGCAGTAATTTAATTTGCAAAAAATCCTATAACCCTCCTAATATTAAAATATACAATAATTACATCACCTGGTCTAAAGAAATTAAGTACTTGGGAATTATTCTTGATAGTAAACTTAACTACAGATCGCATATCTACAACTTTAGAAATAAATTCAATATTCAATTTAGAATTTTCTATCCTTTAATCAATAGAAACTCAGCTTTACCTCTTAATCTCAAAATTCTAATATATCTCTCTTATCTTCGTCCAGTATTAGCTTATGCAAGTCCAGTTTGGGGTTCTGTTGCACGTACACATTTTGAAATTATTCAAAGGCTTGAGAACAAAACTCTCAGAATGTTAACGAATTCTCCCCGGTACTTTCGTAATGACGATATTAGACGAGCTCTCTCGATTCCAAGTTTAAGACAATTTGTTCACAAAATTTCTACTAAATTTTATAATGATATGCGAAACATCAATAACCCTGTTTTAAATATCCTACAAAATTACGATTATGATATTTCTTCCCGCAAACATAGCAAATAATTTAATTCCTTACAACAGCCTAGATGAAAAAAATTCGCTTTTCTCCTAAGCTATTTTTTCACCATTATGTTTTATTACATGCAACTGATTTCATCAACATCTACATTTTTGAAATTTTTGTTATTTTTCATTTTATAATTTTATTAAATAAATAATTCTTTTAAAAAAAAGGGGCATTTAATTATCTTTGCTTATTAACTCAAAGGGTATGAGACCACCGCTATGTTTCAACATTTTACAATGAAGGAGCTAGTAGCACCTACGCGGCCAACGATCTCCGTAATAATCTACAATAAGAGAAAGAATAAGTATTTTTTTTTTAAATGAGTTTTGGAAAAGTATTTTAATTAACGAATATGACATCATTAGATTAAAGTGACTAGCAATTGTTCCTTCGTACTCTTTTAAATAAGCATTTGCTCCAAAATATTTTTTTTAATTTAATTTTTTTTTTAATCTTCAAAATCTTTTTCATCATCCGTAATTTGTAAAAAGAGGTCTAGAAATAACATATTGACGACAATTCTCGATTTATTATACAAAATAGCAGCTGCTTGAGCAACCAAGATGATTCTTTAATTATTAATCTGCTTAATTTTTTATTAAAATATTGACAGAATAACAGATTGTTTTATTTTTGAGAAATTTAAAACGTACTGATCTGGAATTGAAAAAAAGGGCATTTAATTATCTATTTTGTTTATTAACTCAAAGGGCATGAGACTACCGCTATGTTTCAACATTTTACAAAGGAGCTAGTGGCCGCTACGCGGCCAAGGATCTCCATAATAATCTACAATAATAATAATATCTGAAAATGAACTAAATGTAGAGTTGGGCAAAAGTGTGGTATTGCTATATCTAAATGTGTTTAAATGTCTAAAGAAATAAGAAATATTTTTTTAAAAAAATGACTTTTGGAAAAGTATTTTAATTAACGAATATGATATCATTAGGTTTAAAGTGACTATCAATTGTTCCTTCGCACTCTTTTAATCATCATTTGCTCCAAAATCTTCCTTAATCCTTTTATTAAATCTTCAAACTCTTTTTCATCATCCGTAATTTGTAAAAAGGGGTCTAAGCAGGAACATATGGACGACTATTCTCGATTTATTATACAAAATAGCAGCTGCTTGAGCAACCGAGATGATTCACACCGTACCGAAACACTTCAGTCGCCATTAATTGGATGTTAATCGTAAACACTGGTTGCTTCTGTAAAAAAAAAATAATAAAAAAAATACCTAATCCCTAACTGTTCGAAACGAAACATAGACAAAACATTCCAATTCCTGTGACGCCACTCCTTAGCAAAAGCACTTGTGATCGTTTTGCAACCGAGTATTGGACAAAAAAGTTTGTTTAAATTATAGGAACCAATGGGAGATGATCCTTTTTTCAGTTTCGAATTCATCTGAAACTAAATCCGCCATTATCAATTCTGACTTAGTCTTGATAGCGTTCTTTTTCCACTCTTTCAGATTTTTGCCAATTTTCTTAATCTTTAATATAAATTTTGTATAATCTATTAACTTGTAATCTTTTTTTATATCTATATTTAATTGTATTCATCTATTGTATTATCATATTATATATATCTTTTTTTATTAATTATTAATTGTGAATTTCCGTGTTTAAATTTTGTATTATATTTATTGCTGCATCTATATATATTTACTATCTTCTTGAATTATATTACTGAGGTAAGTTCATTTTAAATGTTAAAATTTTGTATTTAAGTATTTTTTCTGTTTAATAATATTTTTTATGGGTTAACAGAATTATGTGTTCATTACAGTAACTCGCAAAGTCATGTGCGGTTATTCGTTGGTTTTAATCTATTTTAATATAATATTAAAATAGTTTTTTTTTTTAATTTTTATTTTATTGTTATTTCGGAACTTTACCCATTGAATATTTTTAAATAGTAATTTGAAAAGAATAGTAATAGTAATTAAATTTAAAGTAAATTTAATAGTAATTAAATTATTTTTAATAGTAATATTTTTAAATTAACTGAGTAACTAATATTTTTGGCCGGATTTTGTTATTTTTTAATATTCTTATCTATTTTGTCATTTTCTGCAATAATAATTTGAATAGGAGAACGGAAAATTATCACTTCAGTGTATAATCGTATATGACTCCTAAGTCATATGCGATTTTTCATTAATTTAAATTCGTTTGTCATACAATATTAAAATAGTTTTTTTTAAGATGTTTGTATTGTTGTTTCGGAACTTTACCCATTGAATCTTTTTAAATTAATTGAGTAACTAATATTTTTGTGCCGGATTTTATGTTATGTTTTAGTATTTTTATCTGTAGATATTTTGTAATAATAATTTGAATATGAGAACAGTAAATTATCTCTTCAGAGAAAAAATAAACACCGCCATTAAAGTTTGCCGATTTGATAAGTTTTAAATCTATATTTTTATACTTTTGTGATTTTCTTCTTTCTTTTTGAGATCACACAAAATGCAAATGTAGATAGATAGAAAAAAAATGAATTTTACTTAATTATGCTTTTCTAGGTATGTATGTATACTTTAAATAACCCTTAAATGTCCTCATAGTTAAACTAAATGCAATTTAAATTTGATAGCTTAACTGCTGTCACTCTTAATAAATTTAAAAAAATCATGGGCATCTCATTACCTATTCCAAATTAATATTATTAAAAGGATTAATATTATTATTAGGATATTTCCTATTAATATTGGTTAATAGTGTGGTTTGTCGGGACCTGCCGTTTAAAGTAGATTCGGAATCACTCGCAAACATCAATGCTATCTCCGGGATTTGAACCTAAAAAGCCTGTGGTACCTAATGCCAGAGCGCTTGTCAATTGGCTATACGCGTGGTTATTGGAATTAAAGAGGATCAAGCTTTGCTCAAATCTTTCTCCGTAATAAAAATTTTTTAATCCATGATGGAATCCGAAAGTCCACATTAAAAAAAAAAAAATGTTTGCCATTTAATTTTAATTTTTGATACGTCATGTTGTGAATCTTCGTACTTCAAAACGAAATTCATGTCAGAATATCTTGCAGAATTTCTGCGAAAAACTTTCATCAAATTATACTCCGAATTTAAACAACTTTACCCAAAAATTTTAGTTCAGTGATGTACTATTTTTTGTACTAAAATACTTCTATTATTTATTTATTTAAATTTAAAAATAAACTGAATTATTTTTTACTTAATTATGCTTTTCTAGGTATGTATGTATACTTTAAATATCCCTTAATTGTCCTCATAGTTAAGCTATCAAATTTAAATTGCTTAAAAATTTGTTTAACTACTGTAATGTTACTCTTAATAATGTAAAAAAAAACCCATGTGCATCTCATTAACCTCATGTATGCATATCCTCGGCAAATAGTTGAATTTATAAATTATTTATATGGGGCCTGATAGCCGAATGGCTAGCGCCCTGGCGCTCGGTACTACATGTTTCGGGTTCGAGTCTTAGCGGTGCCAGGGATGTTTGTAATGGTTCGGAATCCACTTTAAAACTGTAGGTCCCATGTCTAATATGATCGTAGAATGTATCACGACTGTAATCATTGATCTGCTTTTGAACTATTTTCCGTAACTTAGTGATTGTTCCATATTTTGCTATCAATTAAAGAATTTTCATAATGTTTTAAATTAAAAAAAGAAACAAGTTTATTCAATTAATTCAAATGTTTAATTAAATTCTTAAAATGAAGTTAATATTTTCTTATTACAAATTGCTAATTAATTTGCAAATTTTTGAACGAGATTTGTTTATACATCATCTAATTAATTACTGATCTATTCAAATAATATAATTAGATAATCTGACTAGATAAAGCAATTAAATGTTCGAATCGAACAATTTTCTTTAATATGAAAAACTGTGTCTGAAAAGCATTTTTTTATTTACTATAGGAAGTTAGTGTAAATCGGACAAATTTAATGTTAAGTAAAATTTATTTAGATATTTATTTTAGTGAGATTTATTCATTAATTTTCACTTTCTATTTCACTTTCCTTAATTTTCTATCTAATCTATTACTGATCTATCCAAATGATATAAATAGATAATCTGACTAGATAAAACAATTAATGTTCGAAGCGAACAATTTCTTTTAACATGAAAAAATCATTTGAAATCTGAAAATCATTTATCTTTAAAATCATTAATCTGAAAATCATTTTTAATTTACTATAGAAAATTATTGTAAATCGGTCAAATTTAATATTTAATAACATTTATTTAGGTTTTTATTTTTATTTTAGTGCGATTTCATTTAATTTTATTATAGTGAAATTTTATTTAAACATTTAATTTTATGTTAGTGAGATTTATTTAGATTTTAAAAACTTTTTTTCTATCTAATCTATTTACTGATCAATTCCGACGATATAAATAGATAATTTGACTAGATGAAACAATGTTCGAATCGAACAATTTCTTATAACATGAAAAGCTGTCTGAAAATCATTTTTAATTTACTATGGAAAATTATTGTAAATCGGACAAATTTAATATTTAATAAGATTTATTTAGGTTTTTATTTTAGAGATTTATTCATTTATTTTTATTTCAGCGAAATTAATTTCGACTTTTAGTTTTATTTTAGAAGAGATTTATTTAGATTTGTAAAACTTTTTTTTCTATCTAATCTATTACTGAATGTTGTTTTTCTGTTAAACTATTGTTATCGTATATATTGTTCATAATAAGTATCTTTTCTTTCAAAAAAATTTCATCAAGTTTGTTTTGTTTCTTATAGTCGTTTTAGAAGAAGTCGAATATTTTAAAATATTTATAATAATATAAGAAAAATATTTTCGAATTTTTTTTTTTTATTTAGAAGTCGTTTTCGTTATGTTATTTTTTTTATTGAAATGTTATGAAATTGTATATGCGAAGTTTGACAATCATTAATTTAAAATGATTTGAGGAATTTGAATGATAAATAATTTTTTTTTATTGTACTGTGAAAATCGACAATGATTCTCACTGTACACGGAGAAGTCACTGTCGGTTTGACTTGTAAGTAGAAAAACTGCAAAATATTAAACAATAATTAAAAATAGCCAAAGCTTCTACATCATCCATTTTTTTCTAAGCAGGTTTACGCATTTTGATTTCATTGCGTAAATAATCATGCATTCAGGTTAGCACATTGATAAAAGGGTCTAATTTACTAGTTAGCTATAAAAGAGAATATTTTTCTAATTTTTAATTGTTTATAGTTTTTATTATTATCATGTGTGAACATGATGTTGTCCTGGTTAGAAATTCGTGACGCAATCCAAAAGTGCAGCAAGCAAATAAAGTGATATTCCAAATTTGCAAATTTTGGCGGGAAAATGGTAGTTTGGCCCCCTTAACTCTTGAAATGATTCAGGAATTTTCTGGAGTGTTTTGTAGTAATGGTTTTGAAGCACGTTTCACGTTTTGGCTTTGGATTTTAAACATTTGTATATCCAATATCTATAAGTACTCGTAGTGCATTGATAAATTATTTCTTCTTAAATTTTATTATTTATCACTTGTGGTACTTTCCCATGCCTATTGAGCTGTATAGTGCTTCTTATTGTATTTGGAATACTTCATTTATGCCTAGAATTTTCAAACTTTGATATATTTTTTGGGGGTATTGTATACGATAACGTTTCTTGCAGAATTTGGAATGCTTCGTTCTTCCTTTATGCCTCGAAATTTCAAATTTTGATACATTCTTTATGCTATTGAATGTGACAACGTTTCTTGTAGAATTGGGAATATTTAACTTAAGCTAGATCATCTTCCGTGTTTCGATTTTTCTGAAATATCTGGAAATCTTTTTTAAAAAAATTTTTCAATTATATTTTAAAATAAAACAAACATGATTAGGCAGGCTGCAAAAGATGGTATCGATTGGACGCGATTGATTGCATAGATCCAAGAGATCTATACATAGCTTACAAGCATATGCATCTTATAAGCATTAATCTCATCTATGCTTATAATTACATAGATCTCTTTATCTATGCCATTTATGTGTTATATATATTATGTATTATTACTTATATATTATATAAAAAATTTTATGACATCACCCAAACTTTTTTCAATTTCAAAAATTCTCATTTACATTGACTATTTGTGAAATAAACTTTTCAGTGATGAATATTTAGAAATCTAAAAAGAGAATGTTTAACTACTGATTATACCTCTTAAATATATTTCATGACAAATTATATTCGGTTTTGTGTGTGTGTGCATGTTAATTAATTACAATATATTAGAAATATAATATTTAATAGGAATCATTTCAGTTATTCTTTTAAATAAAACGGTTTCTTGTATGGGAATAAATAGAATGCAACCTAGTGTTATCTTTTTTTTTTAATCTTCGGATATTGGTTGAATCTTCGGATTCGAATTTTTATTTTTCGGATATTGTCAGTTGGCTTTTTTACAGAAAATCCTGAGAAAATCCTGTCTTGAGAAAACATTTTATACCGACACGTACTGTTTGTAAAAATTTTAAAGATTTCCATTTTTAAATCTTCATAGATATTTGGCGAATTGATTCAGACGAATTGATCGCATCGTATAACATTTGTTGACAAAACAAGTTTCAAAACAAATTTTCTTTAATTATTTTGAATCAAAAAGTGGATCCGATCCGATTTTACACCGGCTAGCAATTTTTTTTTCTCCTGTCCTGCATATTTTCTTGTAACTTCCACTTCTTTGCCGCCTAAATACTTGTTCGAACTAACATATTGGCTTTTTATAGATTTGTAGTTATTTCTCATAGGAGCGGTGAGTCCGATAATTATAGCATGAAACTCCAGAATTCACAAATTTCTTATTTGCAAAAAAATTCCCCCCCCCCTTATGCAGCTGGTAAGCACTTAGACAATTGTCTTTGATGCCTTAAGGCAAGAGCTGCACTGACGTTACTCACTTAGCATTACATAGGAGGTGCGTGTAGCTTGAAGATATGCTACGAACGCGGAGTAACAGTATCCCCGCAACGCTCTACGATCCTATAAGACCGGGACCTACGGTTTAAAGTAGATTTCGAACCACTACAAACATCCATGGCACTGTCGGGACTCGAACCCCGAAACCTATGGTATCAAGCGCTGGTAGCCACTTGGCATTCTGGTCCCTTTGCAAAAAATGAAATGAGCAGAAAATATTGGATGCTGGGATACAAATGTAATACAATTAGATGCAGGAAAAAGCATCGGGGAGGGGAGGGGGGGGGGGGGGTGTAAAACTACTGAGAACTGTAGTAGTAGTTTAAAACGAAAATGACTATACATTTTTTTTCAACAAATGCTCATATAAGTTGAGTTTTTTTTCCCCACTAGAAATTGTTGTCTAATAAAATTATGCGCAAAAAAACACTCCCATAAGGAGGAGTGTACTATTGAAGGTAAAATTAATGTTCCCAAATGTATTAATTGCAAAGCCATCGGTCATTTTGCAGGCTGGAGAGGCTGTCCCAAATTCCCGAAAATTTAACTCCCAACTCCAATAAACAAGCAGTTTAGCATCCGAGACATTAATTTATTTCAAAATACAATTTTCTTTATAAAAGAATTAATTTCTTTATTTGCTGATGACATCAAAAATTTTCCAAATTTAAGTAACCAAATAAATTCCATTAAGAAACAAAGATGACAAACTGCAAATTGTATGTGCTCTATTAGGTTTCGGGTTCGAGTCCCGGCGGTTGTTTGTAGTGGTTCGGAAACCACTTTAAACTGTAGGCCCCGGTCCGTTTAGCCGAAAGTGTGCACAAGATGACCGTAGGGCGACAAACCAAACCATATTAATACTTCTATTAATGTCCCCCAATGACTCGATTGGTTACAGGTCTAACTCAGTGACGGATTTAGGCTGAGGCCCGGGCCTAAGGCGGCACATTTTTAGGGGCGGCAAAAATTTGAAATCGATTTTGTTTTTTATCAGCTGTAAGACCGAATTTGAATGCTTCTTTTCTTGCTTTGACAACCTCAAGATGTCAATATTTAAAAAGTAGAATTTTTTTTTTTTTTTTTAAATAATTAATCGTGTCAGTAGTAAAATTTAAAATACCTAACAAATAGGTACTAAAAAAGATTTACGTTAAATATAGCAATCTTAAATGTAGCATTTATTTGCTCATCATTATAATACAAAATATTAATTAACCATATTTAATTATATATACTATTCATATTATTATTATATAGAGCGTCAAATTAATTTGGTCCTAAAGCCCCATCGAACCCTCATCTGCATCTGTTTTATTCAAGTGATTGTGTTTT
>BPLQ01001739.1:0-39756 GCA_021605075.1 Caerostris darwini | reverse complement strand
AATTAGTAATGTATGTAATACATCCATTAAATAAGATTCCATTTTATTTCAATAAATGCTAATATATATATATATATAGGTGTGTGCGTGTGTGTGTGTGTGTGTGTGTGTGTGTGTGTGTGTGTGTTTGATCTATCTGAACTTAAAAGTCGCAACACTTAGAAATTCATTTTTTTTCTCTGAGCTTATTATTTCTTTCAAAATGTTCGTTGCAAGAAATTACGAAAACATTCCTATTAATTTTTTTAATTTAATAAAAACTTATATTTTTTATCGCCATTAGATAGCGCCGGTATTAAAAACTAAATTTAAGTTCAATTGATGTAAAAAAATACGGTATAAAATATACAGTATCAGTTTTGAAATTTGCTTAAATTAAGTTAAATTTATTGCTTAATTTATTTAATTTTTTATTTAATTATTAAATTTGCTTAATTTATTGCTGAAATTAAGACTATTATATTCTTAAAAAATAAAGCTAACAAAATTGATAAAAAGTGAGAAAAATATAGGGAATTTATTATTAAGAATGATTGCTTTATTAGGGAAATTTATATAAGTCAAGTTTTTTTTTATTAACAAAATTTCACTAAGAATTTCTCTTACTAAAATTCAAAAATTGAAAATGTTTTACTTTCTGTAATTGAGCAGCGTCAGGTCAACGCTAGTTTAAAATAACGGATAATTTCTCGTACTAAAATTCTTAATAGTAAGTAAAAAAAGTGTTTCTATTTCTGATAGAAGAAATATGGGGAAATTATTACCTAAGGCATTTTTTCAGATAAGAAATTTAGTAAGAAATTTCAAAATTATATTTGAAATTTCTTACTAAATTTCTTATCGGAAAAAATGCCTTAGGTTGCCAATAATGCCAAATAATGATAATTATTTAATCTAAAACTGGTCAACGAAAAAGGTTAAATGCATGTGCATAGACAGTAATCCCTTATATCCATATACCAGCAATAATATTAAGCAAATAGCGATTTTGGTGCCACAGTAAAAAAGAATGCGAAAAGCGTGCGTCTATTTCGCATAATTTTAAGAGACGAAATAATAACTATTCAATTTTGTTTCTAAAAACATTCAATGAGAAATTTCAAAGTTAACGGCAAATAATAGCATAAATTATTTAATCTAAAATTGGTCAGCAAAAAAAAGATAAATGCATATACATAGACAACAACAAAAACATGTCCATAAATGTCAATTTTAATATTAAACATGTAACGATTTTTGTGCCACAAAAAAGAAGCCGAAAAAAGTGCATGTGTTTCACATAATTTTAAAAGAATTAATAATTACTACCCATTCAATTGTATTTAGAAAAAAAAATTAATGAGAAATTTCAAATTTAATAACAAATAATAGCCTAAATTATTTATACTAAAGCTGGTCAGCGAAGGAGGGTAAATACATGCACATAGACAATAACAATGTATATCCATAAATATCAGCTATAATATTAAACAAGTAACGATTTTTGTGCTACAGTAAAAGAGAAGGCGTGAAAAACGCATCTATTTCCGACGATTTTAAAAGAAGAAATAATAATTATTACCCATTCAAATTTTTTTCGAAAAGGATACAACGAGAAATTTCAATTTAATAGCAAATAATAGCATAAATTATTTAATCTAAAATTGGTCAATGAAAAAGAGGTAAATAAATGTACATAGACCATAACAAAAACTTATATTCATAAATATCGGCAATAATATTAAGCAAGTAACGATTTTTGTGCCACAGTAAAAAAGAAGGCAAAAAAAACACATCTATTTCCGACAATTTTAGAATAAAAAATAATTACTACTCATTCAATTTTCTTTCGAAAAAAAAAAATAATAAAAATGGTCTATATTGAGAAATTTCAAAACTAATAGCAAAAAATGTAAAGAATGACACGAGAAATTTAGTATAAAAATGTTGATATTAATTCTATTGTGTCATATTTCAATACATATAAAAATTTTATTTTTTTTATTTTAAAACTTTTTTAAATATACGGTATTTATATTTTCTCTGCGCATCGTAAAATCCGAGTTTGACCTTTACCTTTAAAAAATCCATTTTATAGATTTAAAATAATTCTGCTCAAAAAAAAAATCTATTATACAGAAGTAATTTATTTATCGAGATATAGCAAACGTTATAATAATGGTAAATAAATAATAATATTAATACTATTATATGTATATTAACACTATCATGTACTTGAGAACAAATTTCTTACTTGTGTTTAAGATAAGGTAATAAGTTTTAATTTTAAAATAAGATAAAGTTAAATATTCTTAAGGTTAAAAAACAACAACAATAATTAGATCCATTACTAGCAATATGCATAAAAGGCCGGAATCTAGAAATCAAAGCCAAATTAAAGGCTTCCTATTCTATGATGAGATGGGCATGATAAATCTACATGCAGGAAAGTTCTTTCGTTAGAATCCGAGGAAGGGTAGAAGAAAATGTAAAATTATCATATACCTACCATGGAAGGATTCTTTTCAAATTGTGACGAAAAAAGTAGATTAGAGTAAAAGTCATAGAGTGCCCTGCACAATCATTAAAAGGAAAATAAATCCTATGTTTGTAACCGTGCTTTCTACACACTGGCAAGAGCGCCCCCTGTGGCGTTCAGGAAAAATGGTTAGTCGGCCTCGAGACTCTCACCCTAGAGGATGTACAATGCAACATGCGTTCCCTCTGAGAAGCGTTTTGTTTATAGTCTCTCATCCCGAGAGGAAATATATTGTATAGTTGGCTTACATACTCTAACCGGGAGAGGAAGTATATTTCCTGCATCCGGCGAGTAGCATAGTTTCGGAATTTCGGCTTAGAAGAGGAATCCGTCCTCAAATATATAATTAACTGTCTTTAAATGTGTTAAATAGCGTATGTCTCTAATTGTATGTGTAGTGTTTGTGCGTGCGTAAATAAAGCAGTGAGTTTCAAACCTGTGATCTCAACCCTTCCAGTTACAAACTGGTTGCCCAACCTGCACACTACACTCTGGTGTCCGAACGTATGACCCGTATCCACACCTGTACAAGTCTATAAAAGCTGCGTTATTAACTTTTAAAATATATCCATCAATATTTAATATGTGAAAGATTTTCATTCGTACACGGAGAAAATGAAAATATATGTATTATCTATTTATTTACTAAGAATCTTAAGTGGTGTTATTCAAAAGTGTGTAAAGATTTTAGAACTTTATGCATTTGTGGTTATATACTATATGATGGGAAAAAAATAACTAACAAATAACTGTTCTAATAAAAAAAACTGCAGTTGTAACAAAAATAGAAACAAGAGAATATTTTTGAAGCAAAAAATAGATAACTTGAAATCTTGGTGAAGTCTTTTCAACAGATAGTCTGGAGCACGGGTGCCTAGACGGAAGATCAAAATAAATCACTAGTGACTAATGGGAGGGTTGCCAAAAAATACATTAAAATCATCAATCATATTTTATTTGTTTTTATCATATATTGTAGAAAAGGATAACAAAAAGGTTTAATGCCATACCGAACATTGTATTAAATTAACAAACGCTTCATTTAAAGTTTTGTTATGCGTAAATACATTCATTATTCAATCTTTTTTTGTATTTGTTCAGGATGACTCAGCACCAACATTACAAACTACTTTTGGGGATAGAGTACATCTAGACGACTCAAATTCATGTAGCTCTGTTGGTCTGAAATGTTTTGCAGCCTCAATGACGTAAATAGCAAACTTTTTTGCTAAAACTTTTTATGTAACACCGACTCGTGGCTCAATGGCAACGTGCGTCGCTCGTAAACATTACGGCGGAGGTTCATTCCGCTGGTGGCACAGTATTAAAAAACGATGAAACTCGATGATGTTTGTGATATTCATCCTCTTGCCTCGTTAGTTGAACTATCTGGTGGGAGTATTCCGGGTTTTTCTCCTATACGATACGCCAATGCGGATTAGTTCGCCCCGAAAATCCTTCTGGAAATTCTTCCCTTCTTCTTTAGCGAAATGGAGCCATCTCAGACATCTACCTACGAGGGCTCCACCACAACAGAAGTTGTGCCACCCTTTTTCGCCTTCCTTGAGACCACATGGGTTCATGGATTTGGTCTGGATGTTTTTGTTTTCCAAGTGGGATAAGAAACAACAACAAGATTTATTTATTTCAAGCACTTTATTTTACTTTACCTCACCCCCGTACTCAAAGCTATGCAGCCCCTTAAATAGATGAGAGGGGGAAATGATATTAAAATTATACTAAAAACTTACAATTACTGAATTACAAGAGTGTAACGAATAATAATACAAAAAATAAAAATATGCTTAATTAACTAACTTTTCTTAAGTGATCTCGCTGGGCTATGTTTCGCTGTCATTAACTATGCTTTAGTGAAACAAGAAGAATACAATACAGAAAGAATAAATAGTGGAAAAATCGGGAAAATAAATAAAATAACCGAAAAAAATAAAATATGGTATGGGGTATAAAATATTATGACTTTTTGACTTTTTTTTTTTTTGATATTATGACTTTTTGAGAATGATATAATACAGAGAATTTAATTTATTTTGAGGGGAAATGATTTCTTGAGATTATTAGTTGTCCATATTTTTTTTCTACAAAATTGATTAATTTGATAATTTTCCATCTGGTTTATAGATTGCAAATTGTATTTCTGTGCCACTGAATGTAAAACAAGTTGACAGGCGATTTTAAGATGACGTGAGGATCTAAGAAGAGGATGTATGAGGACAAGTAATTTCATGGTGGACTGATACTAAGACATTTTGCCCGGTGTTGCTTCGATTTCAATCCTCTAATTGATAATTATTTAACTAGTTTTTGAGAAGTGAATATGAATACGGGGCCTGATGGCCAAGTGGTGCCATGGATGCTTGTAATGGTTCGGAATTCACTTTAAATAAATAATATGATTGTTGGGCTAGGGTTAAAGGTGTTGAAATTCCACCCTTAAAAAGAAAAAATATCTCCTGTCTCGAAATTGGCCTGTAGGCATACTGCCCTGGCTCATCATGGGGCTGTTACGCCAATGAAGAAGAATATGAATGCGAAAGTAAAATAAATTTTTCACTCTTGGATCATTTTTGGCTTTAGAAAGGCTATCTGTTTACTCATTGCCAAAATAACTTACGTTTGGTTATCAAAAACAATTGGATGAAATTGAATATTTTTCTGACATTAACACAAGACCACTGACTCCACATTGGCTATGCAGCCCCCTAAGAGACAACGGAATCATCAAGGCGATAATATCATAGGATGCATTTGGACGTTGGAAAAATAAGGGGGAATTTAAACTTTAAGAAGTAACATAAGATGAGAAGATTTAGAAAAAACTTTTTTTTTTTAGATTTAGTATATATATCACCCGATGTGTAATACAGTCTGATACACCGGTAATAGGATGGCTGATTACGATGCATCAATCTTACAGGGCTGGCTAATGCAATAGGCGAGCTTCACAGCGCTTGTATGCATGGCCATATTCGATCATCCATAATTTTTGGGGACTGCTATACCAGATATAAAAGATTAGTATTTTTTTTTATTGCAAAAGCCCTTGATTTTACATTATTGGCTACCATGCATCACAGGTGCATGAGATTGAAGCATAAAGATGAAATATAAAAGAGCAAAACAGTAATTCATAACAATAACAATAATTATATCAAAACTGTGACTACATAAAGATAAAAGAAAATAAGTCACTGTATATCTATTGCATTAACTTCATTCAATGAATAACAACTTTTTTTCCATCTCAGAGTTGCGGTTTCACAAAATTCACAAAGGTCTGTTATATATACCAATGCTGCGTAGATGTTAAGCAAGATAATCATCTCCACTCTCCAAGCTGAAGGCCATTACTGTGATGGATCTAAGGTAGTCTGGAATTTTACAAATCGAGTCTCTCCACTTCTTTTTTTCTAATAATCTGTATGTCATAATTTTTTCCCATAGCATTTCCAATAATTTCCTCAATTGATGAAAATTGACTATGAAATTTCAGTTCCCTTGTAGCTAAATTATTGGCCCATTCATTTCCAGTTATTCCTATAGGAGATGGGATCAACTTCAAAACAACTGTCATTCCTATAGAAGTCATTCCTATATAGTCGATTCCGCGACATTATGTGTAACGATGGCTTGGATAGCTGACAGAAAGTCTGAAAAAATAACTATGTTTTTGAGCTGAACCATTCTAACACTAATTTGTTCTGTTGCAACTCTAATTGCCTCCAGTTTAGCGGGGCGTAAGCCTTCTTAATCGAACTATGGGATTTGGAACATAGAAGAGACTGTGAAAGTTCTCGTATGACTATCCAAGTTCCATTACAACCTATAGCGCCCCAAGATATGTTCTACTACAACGTCTGCATAATAATGACATGCATTCACATTTCATCTTTATTTCTGCTGTTCATGTCTGTTTTGTTGATGAGCATTGACTAATAATATTAACTACTGTTTTCATTTTTACTATTATATTCGTAGTTTATCACTGCGTCAAGAATTAATGTATGACCTTGTATTTCTATGTGATTCCAAACTGTCTAGGTGTACTCTACCACTCCTAGAAGTCTGCAAACCTCCTCTGAGACATTTTGTACACATAAATATAATCAAAAAGCAAGTTGGTTTTAAATTATGTGTCCCTTGTCTTCATCTAAACCAACTGCTTGAAATT
This sequence comes from Caerostris darwini, assembly GCA_021605075.1. Classification (NCBI taxonomy): domain Eukaryota; kingdom Metazoa; phylum Arthropoda; class Arachnida; order Araneae; family Araneidae; genus Caerostris; species Caerostris darwini. Next base: position 33,046 of record BPLQ01001739.1, on the reverse strand, counting down.
TTTACCACTTTTTAGAATTTCGACCTTTTAAAAACATTTATTTAAACTCTTATTTCTAATCAATGATTCTTTTATAAAAATAAATAAGGGAAGTACAGTCAAAAAATATATCTCAGAACTAAATGCAATAATTTACTTTAATATTTATTATAAAGTATTGACATTTGGGAGGCATGAAATTTTTTTTAACAAAATTATGATTAAAATCAATATTTTCGTCTGCCAAAAGTATGACACAAAATATTTTTAAAGTAGAAAATAAAAGCATAAAAGAGTTACTGATAAAAATTGAAAAACAAAATATCTGCAAAAATTCCCAAGGCTTATGACTTATATATCCTTCAAAATACTCCACTTTGCTAAATTTAAAAGGGAACCATAGTATCGGTTTTCTCAAGATATTCGGTCGATATTTGCAACTCTCTTTGGCCTGGAGCCAGTTTTCAAGAAGACGACGCGGATTTATAGAATTAATTTAATAGATGAGAGAAAATTTAATTGTAGCATAATGGCCTTTTGCACTAGAGAAGGGATATTATAGAATAATTAACTCTATGTCGCACAAAGTCGGGATTGTTGGAATTGTACTAGATCTCATTTTCATAGTGAATGGCCATAAAGTTAGTACTAAATTTGGTAATTAAATCAAGAATGATCAATATCTCATAAATTCTAACTTAAAAGATTTATGTGATGTTTCACTCGGTAACCTGAGACTGGAGCATTATGGTCAATAAAGAATCGAGTCTCCGAATGAGGGATAGGGGAGTCTGGTTCAAAACTTGAGAAATGAAACTGAATCTAAAGCCAAAATGAGTACAAAAAATCTTTAGGAATATAAGTTTTTCAGTTAGTTTCGAGAAAGAAAGGTATGGATCGCATAGATCCATTTTTGGTGTTTTTTGGGTGGCAATATATAGCAATATGTGGATACAAATATTTGACAATATGTAGCAATATGTGGATATAAATGTGTGGCAATATGGAGTATAAAATCTTGATGGCAATATGTGGATACAAATGTGTGACAATATGGGGTATAAAATCTTGATGGCAATATGCGGTGCAAAATGAGGGTGACAATATGTGGATACAGTGTAAAAACTTGACATAGTACACCTTGAAAATGATGAATCTACTAATTATCTGCATCTTTACTGAAAGAATTACTTATGTTAAAATTGCTGGATTTGAAAACAACAATACTCTATATTATCTTATATTTTTTTACCATTGATAATTGATAATTATTATGATGGCCTAATTATACACATAAATGACATAACACATAAATGATCGTCAAATTAGTATTATATTAATACATGCACTCACGATACCAACAATTACATTATATTCAGTATCTGATTGAGATTTACCTTCTCAGTCACATGTGGTAACAATACTGCTTCTGTAATTTTCTAACCAATTATCTAGTGTATTGGTCTTTATCACAGGTTTCAGATCTGAATCTTGGAGGTGGAATGGGTGTTACTTAGTGGTTCGAAATCCCCGTTAAACTGCATATCTCTGTCTAATTAGTCTAAAAGTGAGCAAAAAAAGACAGTATAGCAACAAACTAAACTAAACTAACTGTATTTTTTTTTCAAATTAAGTTTCACAAGTAATAAATACTGGTATAGTATTCATCATCAGAATGAAATGGTGTTATTCAATTGCGAAGGAAAACAAAGTGTTAAATTGAGATTTGCTTAATTACCTTTATGATATCGTTATTTTTTACCCCAATTGTTTTTTATTTTAGTTAATTTTATTTACAACTTAATGCCAACATCATCATACTAAGATTGCATTAAATAACTCTTTTTAAAGTAATAGATAATATAATTTGTTCTCTAACTGAACTTTTTTATTAGTGTATATATCAGCTGTATTGAAGCTGCCTGCACCATTAAGACGAGTTTACATAAACCTAAATACTTGTTTTAATACTAGTAATATCGCTGTATTCATGAATATAATAAGAGAGAGGGCATAAAATAATAAATTATAACGAGCTTTAAAAATTTTTAAATAAATCACCAGTACGGAATCAATAATATTGCAGAAGCAGTATACGTAATATTGATTCTATTGCAGTATTGTTATCACAAGTGACAAAGAAGTTAAATTTCAATCAGATACTGAATATAATATAATTGTTGGTATCGGGAGTAAATAGAATATCATAATCCTAAATTGATTATCAATATTATAGCTTTTGTGTAAATTTAGGCAATCTTAATATCAGGTATCGTGAGTTAATGTTGTTGTAATAGGAGATGAAATATGTCATATGTGTATGCGTGTATGGTAGATTTTGGAGCTTGTAGTTTTCACAAGCCTGTTCAACTCTGGTTAAATTTTTGGTATCGTGAATAAATGGATTATCATAATCCTAATTTTATTATAAATATTATTGTTTTTGTGTAAAAGTAGGCAATAATATCAGGCATAAAATTCTTTATTTTATCTTTTATATCTGTACATCGAAACATGGAATAGGATGGATAATAATCTGTGTGTATAGTAATGTTTGTAGGGTGCTTTTTTGAATGGTTTGCACTTTTCACAAGTCTATCCAATTCTGGTTAAATGTTCATAATCGTAGTTCTGATGCCTTACATCCACAAAAATTTCCAACGATATCAATTCAAACATTGTATTGAAATTAAAATTATATTAATTGATTAAACAGACACCCTTGGTCTTGCATTTATCTCAAATACAGATTAATGCAGTCTCTCAGAGAAATACTAATTGCAGAGTCAAGTAATTATAATTATTATTACAAGACATCCAAACGAATTTATGAGATTCAATTAGTTTTATCTAGAGCGATAATTGAAGTTGAAAGATAATTATTTTTTTAACAGTAAAACTCTCATAATAATTATTTTCTCACAAATGGTAATTGCCTTCAATTTATTAAGAAGATTAATTTCTAATTAATTTATATGTAATATGAAGAAATTTCTATTTAATTTCAACCTTCCCCGAACATATATTATTTAAAAATAAATTTCGAATAATCGTCAATTACATTATGAATATCAATATAATTATATCAAAATACTATAAATATATAATTATATCAAATTTTCATATTTATTTGTGATCGGTAATTATATATTTTTCATTTAAATCTCTTAAAATATTTATTTAAATGGCTAGTAATCAAACTTTTCTTTAGTTATTGGGAATCTCGGATCAAAATAAAAAAAAACATAAATCGAGCATTATATTAACAGATTAAATCAAATATGCACATTTTAAAAATTGCGGGCTGTAAACGAAGAAAAGCCTTAAATATTTTTTTTGTTTCATTTATATATAGATAAAAATATAATATAATATAATACTAAGTATATAAATGATTTTATGCATAATATGACACATTTAATAAATATTTTAATATTTGGTTCAGTCTTTGATATAACCTAGCCTCAAAACTATGTCAAATGATTTCTAGGTATATATTTTGGTGCTCAGTATCCTAGAGAGTAAAAAATTGATTTTGTAACTTAAAACTAAATTTGAGGTATCAAAACAGACATTTGGCTGATCACATCTGCCTCGAATCATTTTATGAGCATTAGGGGGAAAGAATAGGCAGGGAAAAATAAGCATAAAAAACTCCAATTTTACTACAATCCAGCCAATTTTAGATATCTTCTGTTATTTAAATCCGCTTAGGAAATATTCAACATTGTAAAATACGTAATCCAAAGAATGTAAGTCTTACGATTCTATGTATCAAAACCAAACCCAGCGGAAAATAATTTTCTCTTGTTTGAAACATATGATTCTATTGCATGTTTTCTCTGCAGGAAGAGTTCTAAACATACAATTTGTAATAAATGTTTTGATATAGAAACTGGATAAATAATCCTTACTGCATTTTTGGCATAAAGGATAGCTACCTCGATGAAAAGCGGTTTTTTTAAGAAGAAAATATAATCATTTTTGCAAGTAAAAGTAAAAAGAGTGGTAAAAATGTTAATAAGATTCTATACCTCTTATTAATATTTTTACTCCTCTTTTTGCTTTATTAAGATATAAAGTAAAAAGGGGGGGGGATATATTATTTATTTATATATATTATTTATTTATATATATATTTATTAAGATATATTTTCTTTTATAGATATAGAATAATAAAAAAATAAGAAGTATATTACATATGGCGCTATAATATTTTAATAATGTAATATTTTCTGTCTTAATTTTCTCAAAACAGTGATTTTCAAATTTCGTACAAACTATTATTTACATAGTTTTAAATTCTTTGCCTTTAAATGTCTTATGTATTATATAGATTATAATAAACAGAGTTTTTACCAATATTTGTGGAACTATTTGTTTTACAGTAATTTAATAACAAAATTATAATTTTAACGAATTTCCAAGTTCCTTCTGGTTAACAATTTTTTATAAGCTCGTTTCAAATAATATAGAATTATATTTAATATATAAAAAGAAATGCAAAATCCTAAGAATAATTGCTTCTGAGAAAAGGTACATTTAAAATGGTCATTTTTACGTTATCAGTATAGAAGATCATAAAGTATAGTTATCAGTATAAGAGTTATTAATAAATTATCAGTATATTAAAGTTAAGTTATCAGTATAAAAGATCATCCCTTTAAAGACGTCTAAAAATTTCCATTCAAAGCATGCACTGATACAATTGGTCTGCATGCTTTAATGCATTTCGAGTTATAATCATAGCTACTTTGAGGTGAACAAAAATTTTAAAATGAAAAATATTTTTTGGTAATCCCACAAAATAAGTTGTAAACTCTTGAAACCAATATTTGCTAATAATTTATATCTTAATTGCAAGCAGAGATCATGATGATCGAGTGACTAGCGCTCTGGTGTTCGTGTCACAGGTTTTGGAACAACTTATTTTCGGAATCTGCCAATAGGTAGACGACCTTGACCCACAATGGAGTTGTTAGAACATTGAAGAAGGTAACGCATCCACGATATTTTCTTACTGACAAAAATTGTTAACTCCCAGTTTGCAATAAAATAGAAAGCACATAATTAAAAAACAATGACAATGCATGTGGCCAGTAAACCATATCCTGTAAATCCCTATTCTAAATTCTATTATTCGATTACAATAATTATGCTATTTGTAGCTATGAAATTAAAGGAATTAAAATATTTTCAGTAAAAAACACATGTTTTAAATAAAAATAAAAAAAGCTTTTTTTTAGCTTCTGAATTTATCATATTCTGTTTCACTATCATCCGCAATGTATAAATCGGCTTTTACATTCTTCCCCATCGCAATACTACACAAACTCATTGCGACCTATAAAATTCGAAGAATTCACCACTGCGCACAGTGCATTATCAGGAAACAACAACAAAATAAAGCAAATGAATTCGAACCACTTTTGCATTCCAAACTTTCTCTGGGCGAGTAGCGCCATTAATTTTGTTTGAATACATTTGTGTTTGGGTTTCGCGTAACTAAAGCAACTGATTTACAAAGCGAGAACGAATACACCATAAATAATGAATCAGTATTTACACAAAGCGAAAGCACTTTGCCTAACATCCGTGCCAAAAGGTCATCTTCAGACTGTTTACATGAAACAAAACCCGGTAATGTCTTCTCGGAATCGTAAACGACGCCATTTGGCCAATTCAGGGGGAGGAGATTTCATTGGGAAATTAAAAGCCCACAGTTGACTTCTGCTGGAATTTTCAGAATAGTTTGAATATTTTTCAGTTAAACTAACAATAATTATGCAGCAATTGTATTTATGATTTTTTTTTAAAATTAGGTTGAGGAGGTTTTAATAATTTAATTAATATAAGGAGTGTAAAGGATATGTCCATTACAATTGCCACTGCAGTCATTTAACTGAAATTTTCAAAATAATTTGAATATTTTTCAGTTAAACTAACAATTACGCAGTAATTGCAATAATGATTTTTTTTAAAGATGAGGAGGTTTTAATAATTTAATTTGCATTAACACTGTGTAAAGGATATGTCCATTACAATTGCCACTGTAAGTCATATTAACAACAACCTGGGACACCGAGTCCTAACATGGGAAGTGATATATCAAGCATAATTATTAAATTGCATCTTTTATACATCAACATTATTTAAAATAGAGCCATTAATTTAAAAAGCACATCGCAAGTGCTTCTAAGTAGCAATTTGTAGATAAACTATTGATTAAGTGAAAACTTAATTGAATATTGTAACCATGCTTTTACATATGCATAGGCGAGAGCACCTCATGTGGCGACAAATTTTCATTTGGCCTACAGACTCTCACCCGGAGAGGCAGTGTATTTGGCTTATCCCGCGCTTACCTGAGTATCAGGTTTTCAGCTTAGATACTAATTTGGTACCAAACCAAGATAGATACCAAATTGGTACTTAAAAGTATCAATTTGGAAAGAAACTATTGATTAAGAGAAAACATAATTGAGTTTTGTACCCATGCTTTTGCCTATGCATTTTTTATAACGTCCCCTGTGGCGTTCAGGACAAATGGTAATTTTACCTACAGACTCTCACCCAGAGAGGAAGTATATTTGGCGCATCCTGTGCTTTCCTGAGTATCAGGTTTTCCTCTCAGAAGTTGAATCCTTCCACGAATCTATAATTATATATCATAATGTCTATAATTATATATTGTATCATTATATAAGTTCATAATGTGGTTAAGTGATAAGTGATGATTAATGATTTAAAAATGATGATAAGGATTTAATTTACTTACATGCATTAACCTAAATTAAAATGTAGTTTTTAATGGCTTCTATTGTATTTTCTTTAAAAAAATGTCTCTTTTTAGTGTCCATCAATAATTTTCGAGCATATTTGCTATCATTTTCCCTGATAACGTTTTTCCATTGCAGAGATATGTTGGTGGAATCTCTCACCGTGTTCGTCACTCACAACGCTGAAACTTTCTGGAAAGAAGTCTAAGTTTGAATTCATAAAATGCATTTTTAGGAACTTATTATAGCATAGACCTTTATAATTTTGAAAGAGGACTGAATTTTTTTTATTGCCAAGATTATTCAGTTACGACTTCCCTACAGCTTTTTTCTAACTCATGGTCCTTCATAAGCTTCTTTATCTGTGGTACTTCATATATACCCTATAAAAGATCCTAGAGAATTTGTTCTTTAAGTGCAGGAAACCTGGACCACTTTTATCCATCGCCTTAACAAAATTTTCATTAATCCTACTTTGATGTGTAAGGGGGGAAAATATACGTGTTCAGAATTTACAAGTGATGAGACGTTATGCTTTTCTTCTGTTCAGGTATCAGATTTATTTTAGGCCATTGCTTCTTGACAAAATAATTTTTTTGCGATCTCTGCTGTCTCACTAAAATAGAAAACAAAAATATTTAGTACATTCTTGTCGGATATCTGACAAAAAAGATATAACTTTCAAATCGTCGTATATATTCGTAGAATGCATAGTATAGTATCCTCGTTAGCAAATTCTTCATGTTGAACTCTTTCTTTAGGACTTCAAAGGTTAGTCATCATAGACAACAACAGCATTTAGTACATCCTTGTTGGATATCTAAGAAAAAGACAATAATTTTCAAATCGTCACATATATTCCTAGAATTCTGTTAGTGTAGTACCATCGCAAAATAGCAAAATTTGCATATTGAATTCCTTCTATGGGACTTCAAAATTAGGTCACCGCACACAACAACATCATTTAGAACATCCTTGGTGGATATCTAACAAAAAGATCTTTCAAATCGTCACATATATTCCTAGAAAGCTGTTAGCATAGTATCTTCGATAGCAAAATCTTGTATTCCTTCTTTGGGACAAGTTTCTCAAAGTTAGGTCACCACACACATAATAGAGATTGGGTGAAAAAAAATTTTGGCAATTTCGTGGCATTCTAAGGAATCTCTCAGTAAAAAAATAAATACTTGAGCATCTCTATTTTAAGATCAGAAGTCCACCATAAGTTATTATATATAAACACCTTTCTAACTCGACACACAGCTTTAAACTAACCGGAAGTGAATCGTAAACGACGCGCCGAGATTATCAAGTTCGCTAGACTTGTTTTGACAGGTCTGAAGTTTATTATATCTTTACTGGAATCTATATTGCCATATATTATTTGAGACAGCAAGCAAATAGAGTTACATCAAACACTATGCTATCTATGAAATATATAGTTTTACTATATGTAAAAATACAAAAATACTGATCCTGGTGAGCAACTTTTATGGTTATATTCGACTTTAACGTGGCAAAGACATAATCACAATTATCCATTTAATAAATTTACTGTAGAGAGTATTTATAAACAATACATATGAAATAATAAAGAAATTATTGATATTTCTGAGATTAACATAATATCTATTATTTTTCTTCAATGGCGCAAGGCCCCTTGGTGGATCAGAGCCGTCGTAGTAGATTTTGAAACATGATATGTTGCTTACTTTTTACGAGGTAAGGTTGCCAGCCCTACGCTCTACTGTCATATTAACCTCCTACGGTTCAAAGTGGACTGCGAATTACTACGAACGTTCATGGCACCGCCCAAAACCTGTTTCACCGAGAGCTAGAACTCTAGTCACTAGGCCATCAGGCTCCAAAATCTATTATTAGGGAGGCCTTTTTTTTTCTTTTCCTTTCCTTTCAAAAAGCTCAGTTTAATCAAAACTTAGGAAAAAATTCCAAAACTGGTTCTTAATTAATTCAATGCTTTTACATGCTTATTATGCTATTACATAGGCATAATTGAATGCTAATGCGAGACGCTTTCGTAAGTTATCACAATGACCATTGAGTTTACTGCACTTGAAAGCTATGATTCCAACGTACGCCATAAATAGATCGAATCCTGATTCACCCTCGTACTAACTGCGTTTTCTATTACATAGGCATACAATTTATAATTTTGCATGTATAATTTAAACATATGAATGCATATAAGCACACACATATGACAAAAACTATAGAAAAAGCAGTCACTGACGACATAATTAAAAAGAAACTGGACAAAGATCTTTTTAGAAAAACAAAAATCCTTATCAGTGATTACAAACATCCTCTTGCAATAACTGCTTTTTTTAAAACGAGGAAGTTCGATAATTATTGTGGCGACGTGTATATTCATCTCATATCGATAGTCAGTCATTGAAGTTTTCTCTTAAACGATATGCAAATGAGAATCAATTAACTTTCAGAAATCTTTCCGGAAGGCAATGTCTTCCGTTAATAGCCTGCTCTTACCATGCATTAGTAGGATAAAAATCAAAATGATGTGCAACAAAAAAAAATCTGCATGTGCCAAACTATATATTATACTTTAACTTTTTTTGTTGAAAATTTTCGGACTTAATAATCTGAAATAATTCTTTGTGTTTCTTTTCAACACAGATTTATAAATAAAATATGTTATATTTATTATAGCCGACTATATAAGATCAAGTAATTATGTAATATGCTGAAATAAATATACATAATACTGGAAAAAAATATTCATATAATGTGAATTAAATATAAAAATTCAATTATATGCATAAAAAACTAAACTATAATACATATAACTTTGTAAAAATAGCTCAACGGTTTCAAAGATAATTTTATTATTTTTTTAAATATAATTTTTTTTAAATTGTTATTTTTTACTATAAGGGTAATTAACTCTACAATAAATCAAAGATATGCATACAATAAATCAAAGATATGCAAGATACAACCTTCCTGATTTAAAGAAAAAAAATGCTCTGATAAATTTAGTAAAGTAAATGATTAATTATTATTATTATTTAAAAATTTATTTAAAATATAAAATATGTACATTAAAAATGTTTTATTTATTTTCAATTATTATCCTTTTATGAAGTCAAATTATAATAATTTTCGTTTCAGAAAAACATAGAACTAAATCTTTTTTCAAAAAATGTAATACAATTTTTTAATTGATTAAATTTAGTTAAATGTATAATAAATTTAATTAAAAGATAACAAACTTAAATAAATAAAGGTATTAAATTATTTCCTTGTAAATTTTCGCTTTTCAAATTCGTGTATGCATTATTAGCATTATCTCGTGCAAACTAAATCAGATCTACAATAATTATTTTTTTTTAATTTATCAATATGTCCTAATTGACTTTTTTCTTGAATTTCTTGCATACTTTTCATAATTCTTTCAAAAAATTTTTTATCTTAAGTGTTGTCAACACTAACAAATAAAAATTTCGTCTGTTATAATTCAATTTTTTAAGAAGAATAATTAACAGTTAATAATTTTTTAATATTCCCAAAGTTTAGCTAAAATTTTGTTTTTAACATCAGAAAAAAATCTTCTTCTTACTGGCACAACAATGTTAAAATGTGTTAATTAGAATGCAAGATATTAAGCGAAAGTTGAGTTTAACATTGGAAAGTCAATTTTTAAATGACTTATCTCTAAAATTTTTAATACATATTGACAAAAAATTATCCTATATTAATTTAATCATTTCGAATAGATTGCGTTAAAAATCCCGAGTACCGTAATGGAAAACTTTCGAGTTAGTGGGTTATTAACCATGTTAATTAATTTTGTTAATCAACTACATTGCACCTTATGTTAATTCCCTTTAAACTATTTCCAACGATATCACTTATATGAAGATCTAATGATAACTTCGAAAGTTATTAAGGGAATCCCATTTTTTGGGCCACTGTAAATGTCTTAATAGTTTTAATTTTTGTCTAGAGTGGTATCTTTAGATCTTTAGTATTCCCGTTAAATCTATATTAACGTTCCATCATCCGGCAAAATTGCTGATCCGATATACTATTGTGGTCCCTAATGTGAACAATTAAAGTACTTTTACTGTATTATGATAATATATGGTAAGAAATATTTGACTCCAAAAGATGAAATAGATCATCACATGTAAATTTAGAATTATTGTCATTATTTATTATCACTATATAAATAATAACAATATCAGTTATTATATATCGCCCTTACTTACAGGGCAAGAGTATAATAACTGATTATTCGGGGTTTGGCTCAATATATGACTAGAGAAGCCGAAGGTGAGGGAGGGCCTGATGGCTGAGTGGCTGGCGCTCGGTACCACAGGTTTCGGGTTCGCATCCCGGTGGTGCCATGAAAGTTTGTAGTGGTTCGGAATCCACTTTAAATCGTAGGTCCTGGTCTCATCTGACCGTAGAGCGTCACAGAGCCCATTCAAAACTTTTTCCTCACCCACATCATTCCCAAAGTGTAAAGGGACAAATCAGCTCTAGGCATAGTGATGTGGTGTGTGGTGTGGTGTAGTAGTCTATGGTGAGGATCCCCCACACCGTATTCCTCCTTCCCACCTCGTATTCATGATTCACCGAGTATGATATATATGGTATATGATATCATACTCGGGTTTGATCATTTCAGATTGTGATAGTATAATATTTGGCCAATGTAGCAGCTTTTCAAGAGTATACATTGATAACTTTGAACTTGCTACTTACACTCAAGAGCCAAAACATTATGACCACCCCTACATTTTGCAATGAACTCGCCTGGATGACGTGGAAGCCACGTGATCAGGTGGAAGTGGTATTTAACTGCTGCTGGAGAGTCTGAAGAATCATTCTTTCACTTACTTCTGTGTGTAATGGGAAAGGCTGCGGATCTAAGCGACATTGATAGAGGACAAATTGTAATGGCTCGAAGGCTCGGAACAAGTATTTCCGAAACTACATGACTCGTGGGTTGTTCGCGATCTACAGTTGTTAGTACTTATGCAAAGTGGATGAATGACGGTGAAACCAGCAGTAGACGACATGGTGTTGGATGTCCACACGCTATCAAAGAAATAGGTCGTCGGAGTGGATCAGCTGACAGCCCAATACAATGCAGGGCCAAGTAGAATAGTATCGGAGCACACTGATGGATATGGGGCTACGCAGCACACGTCCCACTCGTGTGCCTTTGATGACCAAGCGTCATCGCCAACTGCGCCTGCGCTGGGCCCGGGAACATCGTGACTGGTCCATGGATCAGCGGGACAGAGTTGCTTGGTCAGATGAATCACGGTTTGTCATTCATCACGCCGATGGCCGTGTCAGGATACGCCGTCTTCCAGGAGAACAGGTGCTCCCTCAATGTACATTAGGTCATACACAGGCCGGTGGTGGTGGTATTATGCTTTGGGGGACGTTCTCTTGGGCGTCTCTGGGACCCGTGGTTGTGGTAGAGCAAACCATGAATGCTACAGGATATCTGAACATCATTGCGGACCAGTTGCACCCTTACATGTCCTCTGTTTTTCCAGCTGGAAATGGAATGTTCCAACAGGACAACGCCCCTTGTCACAAGGCTAAAATTGTGTTGGAGTATTTCCAGGAACATGGTGCTGAATTCCAGTTAATGTCCTGGCCGCCTAACTCACCGGATCGCAATCCAATAGAACACATTTGGGATGTCCAGGGGCGGCAGCTCAAAGTTCAAAGACCACCAATTCGCAATATGTCGGATTTGTGTGACCGTTGCTTAAACATCTGGTTACAATCTGTCTCCGGCCATCTACCGAGGACTTGTGGCATCCATGCCAAGGCGGGTTGAAGCTGTGTTGAGCGCCAAAGGTGGGCCAACTCGTTATTGACAAGTGGTCATAATGTTTTAGCTCTTGAGTGTATATGCCATTCTACTTGTGATATCGTCAGATTAAAGTGGTCATAATTTGAAAACAATATGTATCATTACAAAATTATTTATATTCCAGATAATTACGTGTTAATGTAGAAATAACGGGTCTATATAAAATTAATTACGTCTCTCCTATAAATGCTTTGATTCTTTTTTGAAACAGAGATAGCGATTGATGAAAAATCATTCTATCGCACTCCGTCAGCTGAGACACTTAGCCACTTGATTTTTGTAGCTCCTACTTAAGTTGCTTTAGCCAGCAAGGTAATAAAACTTCTGCAAGAAATGGCTTTTCCCGGCAATAGCGAGAAACCGCTGATATCTTGCTTTTATATCACTCTGTCCTGGTTTCTCGTAATCGAGTGACGGAGTAAAAGGATTTACTTACTTGCTGTTTTTTTGCTCAGTTTCAATTTTATTCGGGCAATTTCGCTTACTCTTGTCTAGGCTTTACGATATGAACCCCTTACTGCTATGTCGCTCGGGCTCTCTGCTTAGCTTATTGTAAAAGAGCTCTCTGCTGTCTTTGTTTCTGTTAATATTAGAGTCAATTATATGTTACACATGCAAATGTTCATTATTACGACACAAATCGGAAACCAAAAACTCACATTCATGTACCATTCAGTCATAGGTTTCTTGCATTTCATAAAATTTTAGAAACAAAACACTCAGAATTCCCTCAGAATTTTAAAATAAAAGCAATCGATTAATTTCTTTAACTAATTCAGCTTAAAATATAAAAAAAAAAAATTACTTTCTTTATTATGGTTCTTTCATAAAATAGGAAAACAGAACAGTTATATGCTACACATACACATGTTCACTATTACTACACAAGTCAGCAACAAAAATTCACATTCATGCAAGATAGGTCTCATGCATTCAATAAAATTTATTTTAAAAAATCACTCGTTCTTTCGCTCGGCATTTTAAAATAAAAACAATTCATTAATTTTTTTTAATTAATTCAGCTTAAAATAAAATAAAAATTTTACTTTCCGTATTATGGTTCTTTCATAAAATAGAAACACAGAACAGTTATATGCTACACATACACATGTTCATTATTACTACACAAATCAGAAATCAAAAACTCATATTCAGGCACCATTCAATCATAGGTTTCTTGCATTCAATAAAAGCTTTTTTAAAAATCACTCATTCCTTCGGTTGTTATTTTAAATTTAAAAAAAAATCAGTTAAAAGTTTTGAATTGATTGAGGGTAAAATAAAAGAACAAAAAATTCTTTCAGTATTAAGGTTATTTCATCAAATAGGAAAATTTAACTTAATTAATATAGCAAACATTTTTGAAATTTTAAACATAATACTTTATATTAGTTGAGCAATTGCGCCAATACATATTTTATTCCGGCAATTTCGCTCACTCTTCCCTAGGTTTTACGGTATGGGCCCTTACTTCTACGTCGCCCGGGTCCTCCGCCTGGCTTATTGTATATATACATATATTTATATACACTGAAGTGACAAAAGTCATGGGATAGCAATATGCAAATTTTCAGATGACAGTAGCATCGCGTAGAACAGGTATAAATGCGCAGTGCTTTCGCAGAGCTTTCATTTTTGTTCAAGTTATTCATGTGAAGAGATTTTGACGTGATGATGACCGCATGACGGGAATTAACAGACTTTGAACGTGGAATGTTAGTTGGAGCTAGACGCATGGGTCATGCCATTTCGGAAATCGTTAGGGAATTCAACATTCCCAGATCCACTGTGTCAAGAGTGTGCCGAGAGTATGAAATTTCAGGCATAACATCCCACCATGGACAGCGCAGTGGTCGACCACCTGCACTTAACGACCGAGACCGGCGACATCTGCAAAGAGTCGTAAATTCTAACAGACAAGCAACACTGCGTCAAATAACCGCAGAAATCAATGTGGGACGTACAAGGGACTTGTCTGTTAGAACTGTGCGGAGAAATTTGGCTTTCTTGGGCTATTCCAGCAGAAGACCGACTCGAGTGCTTTTACTGACAGAACGACATCGCTTGCAGCGACTCTCGTGGGCACGTGAGCATATCGGTTGGTCCCTAGATGAATGGAAAACCGTGGCCTGGTCCGATGAGTCACGATTTCAGTTGGTAAGAGCTGATGGTAGGGTTCGAGTGTAGCGCAGACCCCACGAATCCATGGACCCAAACTGTCAGCAAGGCACTGTTCAAGCTGGTGGTGGCTCCGTAATCGTGTGGGCTGTTTTTTCATGGCATGGACTTGGTCCTCTGGTGCGACTGGACCGAACATTGACTGGAGATGCTTATGTTCAGCTACTTGGAGATCACTTGCAGCCATTCATGGACTTCATGTACCCAAACAACGATGGGATTTTTATGGATGACAATGCGCCATGTCACCGGGCCACAACTGTTCGCGATTGGTTTGAAGAACATTCTGGACAATTCCAACGAATGATCTGGCCACCTAGATCGCCCGACATGAATCCCATCGAGCATTTATGGGACATCATAGAGGTCTGTTCGTGCCCAAAATCCTGCACCATCAACGTTTTCACAATTATGGACGTCTATCGAGACAGCATGTCTCAATATTCCTGCAGAAGACTTCCAACGACTTGTTGAGTCCATGCCACGTCGAGTTGCTGCACTTCGCCGGGCGAAAGGAGGGCCAACACGATATTAAGAGGTATCCCATGACTTTTGTCACTTCAGTGTATATATAACCATCTTTTTTTAAATAAATTCATTGTGTGCTATTAAGAAAGCAATTGAATAACTTTAGATAAAGCAGGTATTGCCGAGTAAAAATCTCAAATTTAAGTCTGGAAATAGTCTGGAGTAGTCTCTAGTCTGAAATTCATTCTCATTCGGAAAGCATTTTTTAGATAACTATGACATATATAAGAAACTTTAAGCATATATCTACATAAAAAGCATATTTTCCCCGTTGGTAAAATACGATGAATTAAATAAATTTGAAATAATAATCGAAAATTGTTTTAAATTTTGGAGAGTTTTAAATCTTTTTCATTTAGAAAACATGATTTGGATGAAAAATATTTAAGTTTACTTAAAAAACTTAAAACTGACACACTTAAACTTAAAACTAAAATACTTACACACTTTCATCTTTCATCAAAAATATTTCTTATACATAAAACAATAAAAAATTAAAAATAAAGACAAAAATTCTTTATAAAATTAATATAGTAGTATAATTGTTCTTCCGATTAATTAAATCTATTCTTATTTATTATATACAAAAATCAATCCAGCATAAAATTTAGAATTTTAATTTATTTTATTTTTTTATTTTTTTTTTTTTTCATTTTTATTTATTTTATTGTATATTTATTTTTTTTATTATTTATTTTAATTTTTAATTTTACTTCATTTTTATTTATTTATTTTTTGCTTTTAAAATAAAAAATGCCCCGAAACATTTCTCCTTTATATCAAATATTTAAAATTAAAAGAATAAATAATTTACTGCAACAAAAACAAAATATTACCTCTTAAATATTGAATTTTTTAACAAATTTTAAAATTTGATATTACTAATAATTTCAACTGGCACGCAAAAGAAACATAGAGACATTGAATAAATCGTAAAATTCATTTTTGCCCAAAAGTTTAATGTCTCAGATTGTAAACTATCTAAAAAAAAAAGAAAAACTTTAATGCTCTTATTCCAAAAATTTTAAGCAGATCGACTGATGTCTATTACAGAAAGGAAAATGTTTAATTTACTGAAAATCTTTTATGGATAAAATCGAATAACATCATAAATAAAGCATTTTCTTAAGTTTCGTTTTAAACTTCTTTTAAAAAACGCCGATTTTCTATTTAGAGATATTACTATCGAATACAGTTTTGAAGTCGTAAAATGTCGTCTCCTCAGTCTGTGCGTTCCATTTTCTCAGCCATAAAATTGAAAAATATTTCGCTTGATACGAAAATAAACATCGGATGCTGTCTGGCGTCAATTGTGAGTGAAATTCTAGAAAAAGTTTTCAAATGAAAATTCATTAAAAAAACGTCTAAATGTTTTATGTATTTATCGAGACTGTTAAAAAAGAAAAGAACATCAAGTTTCAAAAAACATTTCCCATAAATGTCTTTTTGCCATTCCAGTTGAATCGAGGAATTAGTGGTAAAAAATGTCATATTTGCATATGTAGAAAAATTGTTAATCGTAAAATCATTTGAGATTTGATGAATAACAAGTAATATTAAAAAAAAATAATAATTAAAGTCGATTCCCATTTTTTTCACTATATTGCAGAAAGTCCTTTATAAATAAGTTTCATTCACATTTTATAATTTATCTGGTGCCATCTATTGGTAGATATATACAACTAAAATCTAAAAAAAACTAAAATTAATTAATTAATTTTTATTAATGAATTAATATTTGAAAAAACTATATTAACATCAAGTGTCATCCACTACAAGTTAAAAAAATGTATTTGAACCTGAGTGGATTAATAGTTTATGAACGATTGAAAATTTGAGCAAGATATATATAGGGAGAGTGTAAGCTAATAGAAGGAATTGAATAAAATTAATTTAAACAGTTTGCTTTATATTTGTTGAAAATTCAATTCAAACTAGATTACTTTTTATATAAAATGTATATGTGCAAACGACATTATTATTTAATAAAATATATTTGTGCAAACAGCATTATTTTTTTATTAAAAATATATGTGTGCAAACGACATTTTTTTTTATAAAATATATATGAGCAAACGATATTATTTCTTATAAAATATATATGAGCAAACGATATTATTTCTTATAAAATATATATGAGCAAACGATACTATGTTTTTATAAAACATATATGAACAAATGATATTATTTTTTATTTAATATATATATATATATATATATATGTGTGTGTGAACGACATTATTTTTTATAAAATATGTGGAAACGACATTCGTTTTTGTCAAAAATATAAGTATGCAAACGAGATAAATTTTTGTAATCTATATATATATGAAAGCTTTACTGATTTGTTTAAAATATTTTCAAATATTGTATTAATTTTTATTAAATAAATGTAAACAAACTATATTAAATTTATCAAATATGTGCGTTCAAACAATATTAAAAAACTAAATAGTTTACAATAAAAACGAAATATTACCTTTTAGATGCTTAGATTTTTTTAACAAATTTAAAATTTTAAATTACTGATAACTTCAACTTGCGCTCAAAAAAAGCAGAGAAACTTTGAATAAATCCAAAAATTCATTTTTGCCCTAAAGTGTAATGTCTTAGATTATAACAAAAGGAATACTTTAATGTTCTTTTTCGGAAATTTTAAGCAGATCGACTGATGTCTATTACAGAAAGGGAAATGTTTAATTTACTGAAATACTCTTATGGATGAAATTGAATAACATCATAAATAAAGCATTTTCTTAAGTTTCGTTTTAAACTTCTTTTAAAAAACGCCGATTTTCTATTTAGAGATATTACTATCGAATACAGTTTTGAAGTCGTAAAATGTCGTCTCCTCAGTCTGTGCGTTCCATTTTCTCAGCCATAAAATTGAAAAATATTTCGTTTGATACGAAAATAAACATCGGATGCTGTCTGGCGTCAGTTGTGAGTGAAATTCTAGAAAAAGTTTTCGAATAAAAATTCATTAAAAAATCGTCTAAATGTTTTATGTATTTTTCGAGACTGTTAAAAAGAAAAGAACATCAAGTTTCAAAAAGCATTTCTCATAAATGTCTTTTTGCCATTTAAGTTGTTTCGTGGAATTAACTGAAGTGGTAAAAAATGTTATATTTGCATATGTAAAAAAACTGTTCTTCATAAAATCATTTGAGATTTTATGAATAAAAAAATGTCTTTTAAAACCAAACAGCGTGCTTTTGTTAGATTATGAATATTTTAAGTAATCAATGTGACTTGATTCATCATTATTTATATAAATTAAAAATAATTATAGCAGTTTGCTTTATATTTTTCTTAAACTTAATGCAAACTATATTAATTTTTGTCGTTTATATAGGCACACGATATTATTATTTTATGAAATATATATATGCAAACGACATTTTTTTTTTAAATATATATGTACAAACGATAGTATTTTTTTGTATATATATGAGCAAACGACATTATTTTTATCAAATATATATGAGCAAACGACATTATTTTTATCAAATATATATGAGCAAACGATATTATTTTTTATAAAATATATATATGCAAACGACATTATTTTTTTTTAAATATATATGTACAAACGATAGTATTTTTTTGTATATATATGAGCAAACGACATTATTTTTATCAAATATATATGAGCAAACGATATTATTTTTTATAAAATATATATATGCAAACGACATTATTTTTTTAAATATATATGTACAAACGATAGTATTTTTTGTATATATATGAGCAAACGACATTATTTTTATCAAATATATATGAGCAAACGATATTATTTTTATAAAATATATATATGCAAACGACATTATTTTTTTTAAAATATATATGTACAAACGATAGTATTTTTTTTTATATATATGAGCAAACGACATTATTTTTATCAAATATATATGAGCAAACGATATTATTTTTTATAAAATATATATATGCAAACGACATTATTTTTTATAAAATATGTGGAAACGATTTTAATTTTTGTCAAAAATATATGTATGCAAACGATATTAATTTGTGTAATCTATATATATGAAAGCTTTACTGATTTGTTTCAAATATTTTCAAATATTATATTAATTTTTATCAAATAAATGTAAACACTATATTAACTTTCATTAAATATATGCACGCAAACAATATTAAAAAAAAATAAATAGTTTAATATAAAAAAGGAATATAACCTCTTAAACGTTTAGATTTTTTAACAGATTTTAAAATTTTATTTTAACTGCTAAGTTCTGATAACTTCAACTGATTCGTAAAAGAAGCAGAGAAACATTGAATAAATCAGGAAATTCATTTATTCCCAACAGTTTAATGACTCAGATTGTAAAAAAAGGAAAAATTTAATGTTCTTATTCAGAAATTTTAAGCAGATCGTCTGTTCCCAAAAGGAAAATGTTTAATTTACTGCAAAACTTTTATGGACAAAATTGAATAACATCATAAATAAAGCATTTTCTTAAGTTTGGTTTTAAACTTCTTTTAAAAAACTCCGATCTCCCATTTAGAGATATTACTATCGAATGCCGTTTTGACGTCGTAAAATGTCGTCTGCTTAGTGGGTGCGTTCGGTTTCGTCAGCCATAAAATTGAGAAATATTTCGTTTGATACGAAAATAAATATTCGATACTGTCTGGCGTCAGTTGTGAATGAAATTCTAGCAAGAGTTTTCCGAATAAAAATTCATTAAAATATCGTCTAAATGTTTTATGTATTTATCGAGACTGTTAAAAAGAAAAAAACATCAAGTTTCAAAAAACATTTCCAATAAATGTCTTTTTGCCATTTAAGTTGGCCCGACAAATTAACTGAAGTGGTAAAAAATGTTATATTTGCATATGTAAAAAAATGTTTCATCATAAAATCATTTGAGACTTGATGGATAAAAAAATGTCATTTAAAACTGCATAGCGAGATTTTATAAGGTTATGAATATTTTAATCGGTGCGACTTGATTCATCATTATTTCTATAAAATAAAATTAATTGAAAGAGTTTGCTTTATCTTATTTGAAATCTCAATGCAAACTGTATTTTTTATAAAATATATATGTGCAATCGACGTTTTTGTCAAAATAAATCATAAAATAAATGATTGAATAAATCATAAAATTCATTTCTGCCCAAAAGTGTAATGTCTTAGATTGTAAAAAAAGGAAAACTTTAATGTTCTTATTCGAAAATGTAGGTAAACGATATTAATGTTTGAAATGTATATATATATAAACATTACTAAATTTTTTCATATGTTATATTAATTTTTTCAAATATATGTAAATAAATTATGTTCATTTTTGACAAATATATGCATGCAAACAATATTAATTTTATATACACTCGTAGAAAAGTTACGTAGGAAAGCTTAAATAATAAACACATAAATGAAAAATAAATTATATGAAGAACTATTACAATTCAAAAATTTATTTTTAAAGTAATTACCTTAATTCAAAATTTAAATTAAGTTCTAACTAATATTCAAGAAAGTAATTTGTTCTTTTTTATTCCCAAATTTAAACGTAATCATTTGTAAACCATCTTTTTTTTTAAGTAAATTCAGTGTATATTATTAAGAAAGCTATTGAATAATTCTACATAAAGCAGCCTTTGACGAGAAACATCTCAAAATCAAGAGTCTCTAGTTTTAAATTCATTGTCATTTGGAAAGCACTTTTTAGATATACAAGGACTTACTTATGAGGAAACTTTAAGTCATATATGTACATAAAAAACATATTTTCTCTGGTGGTAAAATACGATGAATTAAATAAACAAGAAATAATAATCGAGAATTTGTTTTAAATTTTGAAAAGTTTAAATCTGTTTCTTTTAGAAAACATGTTTTGGATGAAAAATATTTTAAGTTTACTTAAAACACATAAAAGTGAAATTTCGTCTTTCTTTAAAATTATTTCTTATACATAAAACAATAAAAAATAAAAAAATAATATAATTGTTCTTGTGATTAATTAAATATATTCCTATTTATTAGACAAAAAAATTAATCCTGCGTAAAATTTAGAATTTTTTTTTTATTTTTTTTTATTTTTATTTATTTTTTTTTTTTTTTTTATATTTTCATTTATTTCCTATTTATTTTTTTATTATATTAAATTAATTTTTATATTTATTTATTTTATTTACTTATTTATTTTTTGTTTGTTTTTAAAATAAAAAAAATGAATCGAAACATTTCTGCTTTATATCAGATATTTGAAATTAAAAAATAATAATAATTTACTATCACAAAACAAAGCATTTTCTCTTAAATGTTGAATTTTTTAACAAATTTTAAAAATCGATATTACTGATAATTTCAACTCGCATGCACAAGAATAATAGAAACATTAAATAAATCATAAAATTCATTTTTGCAAAAAGTTTAATGTCTCAGATTGTAAACCCATCTAAAAAAAGAAAAAATTTAATATTCTTATTCGAAAATTTTAAGCAGATCGACTCATGTCTACTGCAGAAAGGAAAATGTTTAATTTACTGCAAAACTTTTATGGATCAAATTGAATAACATCATAAATAAAGCATTTTCTTAAGTTTCGTTTTAAACTTCTTTTAAAAAAACGCCGATCTCCTATTTAGAGATATTACTATCGAATGTAGTTTTGACGTCGTAAAATGTCGTCCCCTCAGTCGGTGCGTTCCATTTTCTCAGCCATAAAATTGAAAAATATTTCATTTGATACGAAAATAAATATCGGATGCTGTCTGGCGTCAGTTCTGAGTGAAATTCTAGCAAGAGTTTTCCGAATAAAAATTCATTAAAATATCGTCTAAATGTTTTATGTATTTATCGAAACTGTTAAAAAGAAAAGGACATCAAGTTTCAAAAAATCATTTGCCATAAATGTATTTTTGCCATTTCAGTCGGATCGCGGAATTAACTGAAGTGGTAAAAATTTTTATATCTGCTTACGTAAAAAAATTTTTCGTCATAAAATAATTTGAGATTTGATGAATAAAAAAAATGTCATTTACAACCAAACAGCGCCAATTTTGTGAATTTATGAATATGTTAATCAATGCGATTTGATTCATTATTATTTGTATAAAATAAAAGTAATTAAAACATTTTGAATTATGTTTTTTTGAAAACTCAATTCAAACTATATTAATTTTTGCCATATATATATATATTATTTTATTATATATATATATGTGTGTCTTTGTGTGTGTGTCTGTGTGTGTGCGTGTGTGTGTGTAAACGACATTAATTTATATAAATTATATATCTGGAAACGATATTATTTTTTGTCAAAAATATATGTATACAAACAATATTAATTTTTGTAATCTATATATACACTGAAGTGACAAATGTCATGGGATACCTCTTAATATCGTGTCGGCCCTCCTTTCGCCCGGCGAAGTGCAGCCACTCGACGTGGCATGGACTCAACAAGTCGTTGGAAGTCTTCTGCAGGAATATTGAACCATGCTGTCTCGATAGGCGTCCATAATTGGGAAAGCGTTGATGGTACAGGATTTTGGGCATGAACAGACCTCTCGATGATGTCCCATAAATGCTCGATGGGATTTATGTCGGGAGATCTAGGTGGCCAGATCATGCATTGGAATTGTCCAGAATGTTCTTCAAACCAATCGCGAACAGTTGTGGCCGGGTGACATGGCGCATTGTCATCCATAAAAATCCCATCGTTGTTTGGGTGCGTGAAGTCCATGAATGGCTGCAAGTGATCTCCAAGTAGCTGAACATAAGCATTTCCAGTCAATGTTCGGTCCAGTCGCACCAGAGGACCAAGTCCATGCCATGAAAAAACAGCCCACACCATTACGGAGCCACCACCAGCTTGAACAGTGCCTTGCTGACACTTTGGGTCTATGGCTTCGTGGGGTCTGCGCCACACTCGAACCCTACCATCAGCTCTTACCAACTGAAATCGGGACTCATCGGACCAGGCCACGGTTTTCCATTCAACTAGGGACCAACCGATATGCTCACGTGCCCACGAGAGTCGCTGCAAGCGATGTCGTTCTGTCAGTAAAGGCACTCGAGTCGATCTTCTGCTGGAATAGCCCAAGAAAGCCAAATTTCTCCGCACAGTTCTAACAGACAAGTCCCTTGTACGTCCCACATTGATTTCTGCGGTTATTTGACGTAGTGTTGCTTGTCTGTTAGAATTTACGACTCTTTGCAGACGTCGCCGGTCTCGGTCGTTAAGTGCAGGCGGTCGACAACTGCGCTGTCCATGGTGGGATTTTATGCCTGAAATTTCATACTCTCGGCACACTCTTGACACAGTGGATGTGGGAATGTTGAATTCCCTAATGATTTCCGAAAGGGCATGACCCATGCGTCTAGCTCCAACTAACATTCCGCGTTCAAAGTCTGTTAATTCCCGTCGTGCGGTCATGATCACGTCAAAACCTCTTCACATGAATAACTTGAACAGAAATGAAAGCTCTGCGAAAGCACTGCGCATTTATACCTGTTCTACGCGATGCTACTGCCATCTGAAAATTTGCATATTGCTATCCCATGACTTTTGTCACTTCAGTGTATATACATGAAAGCTTTAATGATTTGTTTCAAATATTATATTAATTTTTATGAAATAAATATAAAAAAACTATATAACGTTTATCAAATATATGCACGCAAGCAATATTAAAAAAATAAATAGTTTACTATAAAAAAAACATTACTTCATAAATGTTTAATTTTTTTTAACAAATTTTAAAATTTGATATTACTGATAACTTCAATTGGCGCTCGAAAAAAGCAGAGAAACATTAAATA
Organism: Caerostris darwini; assembly: GCA_021605075.1. Lineage (NCBI taxonomy): Eukaryota > Metazoa > Arthropoda > Arachnida > Araneae > Araneidae > Caerostris > Caerostris darwini. The sequence goes on along the minus strand of BPLQ01001739.1, from coordinate 8,904 downwards.
AATCATAAAATTCATTTTTGTTTAAAGATTTAAAGTCTTAGATTTTAAACTTATTTAAAAAAAAGAAAAACTTTAATGTTCTTATTCGAAAATTTTAAGCAGATCGACTGATGTCTATTACAGAAAGGAAAATGTTTAATTTACTGCAAAACTTTTATGGATAAAATTGAATAACATCATAAATAAAGCATTTTCTTAAGTTTCGTTTAAAACTTTTTTAAAAAATCGCTGATCTCCTATTTAGAGATATTACTATCGAGTGCAGTTTTGACGTCGTAAAATGTCGTCTGCTTAGTGGGTGCGTTCCGTTCCTCAGCCATAAAATTGAGAAATATTTCGTTTGATACGAAAATAAATATCCGATACTGTCTGGCGTCAGTTGTGAATGAAATTCTAGCAAGAGTTTTCGAATAAAAATTCATTAAAAAATCGTCTAAATGTTTTATGTATTTATCGAGACTGTAAAGTAAAGAACATCAATATTTAAAAACATTTCCCATAGATGTCTTTTTGCCATTTCAGTTGGACCGAGGAATTAACTGAAGAGATAAAAAATGTTATATTTGCATATGTAAAAAAATTTCGTCGTAAAATCATTTGAGACTTGAAGAAAAAAATATCATTTAAAACTAAACAGAGTGATTTTGTTAGGTTATGGATATTTTAATCAATGCGACTTGATTCATTAAAATTAATTGAAACACTTTTTTTTTTTGAAAACTCATCTCAAACTGTATTAATTTTTGTCATATTTACATATGCATGCAAATGCAAATGATATAATTTTTTATAAAATATGTATGTACAAACGATATAATTTTTTATAAAATATGTATGTACAAACGATATTATTTTTTATAAAATATATATGAGCAAAAGATATTATTTTTTATAAATTATATATGAGCAAAAGATATTATTTTTTATAAATTATATTTTTGCAAACGATTTTATTTTTTTATAAAATCATGTGCAAACGACATTATTTCTATTTAATATATATATATGCAAACGACATTATTTCTATTTAATATATATATGCAAACGACAATATTTCTATTTAATATATATATATGCAAACGACATTATTTCTATTTAATATATATATATACAAACGACATTATTTTTTACAAAATATTAATGTGCAAACTATATTATTTTATTATAAAATATATATGTGCAACCTACATTATTTTTTATAAAATATATATGTGCAACCTACATTATTTTTTATAAAATATATATGTGCAAACATTTTTTTTTTTTTTTGAAAACTCATTTCAAACTGTATTAATTTTTGTCATATTTACATATGCATGCAAATGCAAATGATATAATTTTTTATAAAATATGTATGTACAAACGATATAATTTTTTATAAAATATGTATGTACAAACGATATAATTTTTTATAAAATATGTATATACAAACGATATTATTTTTTATAAAATATATATGAGCAAAAGATATTATTTTTTATAAATTATATATGAGCAAAAGATATTATTTTTTATAAATTATATATGAGCAAACAATATTATTTTTGATAAAATATATTTTTGCAAACGATTTTATTTTTTTATAAAATATGCATGTGCAAACGACATTATTTCTATTTAATATATATATGCAAACGACCTTATTTTTTACAAAATATTAATGTGCAAACGATATTATTTTATTATAAAATATATATGTGCAACCTACATTACTTTTTATAAAATATATATGTGCAAACGACATAATTTTTGTAAAATATGGGCAAATGACAATAAGTTTTGTCAAACATTTATGTATGCAAACGATATTAATTTTTGTAATGTATATAATATGCGAGAGTTACTAATTTTTTTCAAATATCATATTAATTTTTCTCAATTATATGTATTTAAACTATGTTAATTTTTGTCAAATGTATGCATGCAAACGATATTAATTTTACATACATTCGAGGGAGATTATGTAGAAAATGTAGAACGATGATAATAATAAAGACATAAATTAATAATGAAAATTATTTCAGTTCAAAAAATTATTTTTAAAGGAATTTCCTTAATTTAAAATTTAACTTTAAGTTCTGACTAATATTTACGAAAATAATTTGTTTATTTTTTCTCAAATTTAAACATTTATAAAGAACACTGATAATTCTCTCTGCAAGGTGTAGTTTGTGAGAACAGATCATATTCCAAATTGAAAAAAAATATATTTGTAAATAATAAATTCGTAACAATAATATATATAAAATAATTTAATAAAACAAAAAATGGAATTTGAGCTTCGAATTTTTGATACATATACGGTCTGTATATTTATTACGAATCTCTTTAAAAATAAAACTTAAACTTACAAAATACCAACTTTTAGTTCAAGGTTAGTTTTTAAGATAACATTAATACAAGCATGTAATATTTTTTTACTTTAAAAACCATGATTCTATTTTCTTTCTATTCTTTCTGACTGTTAACATAAATACTTGATGCAGTTTAAAATTAAAAAGAATAAAATAAGAATTTTGAACATATTATTTGTAAAGTTTCCTTTTATATCAAATATAAATATGAAATGGAAATTGTTAATCATATTTGATATGAAATAGAAGTAGAGTAGAATATGAAATAGAGTAATTCACATTGAGGAATTTATATATATATATATGTATATATTCATACTTTTCTTTTGTTTATCGATTACTTTAAGTTATATCTATATTAAAAGTCTTTCTGTAAATTAGCAATAAAGAAGCAAAACAAAAAACATTCTTTCGTTATCCAAAAAATAACTCTATCACCCAACTTCCTATCAAATCTAAAATCTGCCTCGCCATTACATCAAAAACATATATCAACCATTTTATGATTCTCCAGCAGCTGACATTGCAATCGCTACAGATACAGTTAACTAATGATGAGTATCATTTGTCATCAAACGATCATTACTTCGCTTCACTTTTCCCTATCTTTAATAGTATCTTTTAATAATTTCTGCTGATTTCTGCGGAAACAATTATAATTCCTCCGTGAAAACTTATTGGCATTTTTGTGGCCCAATATTGATCCATATTTTTGTTCCTGTTAAGGATTTTCATGTGAATGGAGGAGGATTTATTTAGTTGTAGGAGTTGAATTGAATTAATGTCGCACTGGAGCTGAACAAAGCAATGGTCTGGAGAGCGAATAGTTGGATGAATTCGAATGATGGCGACAGGTATGAAAGGAACTTTTTTCTTTAGTTTTTTAGCTTCGTCGGTTGAGGTTGATGGTCGACCAGATGACTCTTCCGTGTTCAACGCGTTCCCTGCCTTTCTTTGAATTGTTTATACCACTTCTATACATTTCTTTCTGATATAGGAAAACTCATCCGATGCCTTCTGCAATATTATATACGTTTCCGCAAATAAAATGTAACGCAAGTTCTTTGCTCAATTAATACAGACATCTCAAAAATCGCCTGAATCAGTTTTAGCGTCTCACAAAACCAAGCGCAACTCAAACACTAATTACTATTTTGTCGTTAAATTTCACACAGATGTCAAGGACAGTGCCAGCAACCTAAAAAAAGAAAAATAAATTGAAATTCCATGAGAACCGGGAATTTTCAATTGAAAATGGGTTTTACTTTTTGGACACAGTAGTAGGTGAATAAATTCGACAGATAGGAATGAAAGGAACATTTAAAAGAAAATGAATGCAAGGAAAGGATTGAAAGAAATACTTTTCTGTAAAATATAAATTCATAATAAATAAATTAAAAGAATGAAGATTTTTTTAGAAAGAAGGACCAGGAAATAAGTTCAAGGGAAAAGACGCATATCTGAAGAATGGCTGAAAAAGTTTTGATTGAAAAACTGCTATCCAAAACGAACTTGAGATGCAGTTCAAATGCAATGTGTATTCATACATTTTCCTTTGGTACTTTAGCTCTAAAATATCCAATGCATAGTCAACAACCCAAAGGACCTTTGAGTTTAAGTATATATTGGAAAAAGAAATGTTTATTCATTACAGGAGAAAAAAATCTGAATGTTCTGTAGGTTTCTTCAAACTTTTAAATCTAGAGACATCAAAAACAAGCGAAAACTTTCTAACCTATCTCAACCCTTTTTTCATCAGAAAATTTAATTCTATTTTATATTAAAAACATAAGAACATATAATAATTTAAATAAAATATATTAATAATATAATAGCTTTAAATAAAATTTAAAATTAGAGCATTAATCCACATAAACAATTATTATTGTTTTTAACTTATTAACTGTTATTAACTAACTATTGTTATTAACTTAGTTATAACAGCAATGTTATTAACTTATTGTTATTAACTTATTGAGGACATTAATATGTCCCCTTCAGTTAATAACAATAATAATTGAAAGTTGATAATTTTAACACCTTTTTAACACTTTTTTCATTATAAATTATAAAGTTTTACTCCTTTTCGAATGAAATTTTGGTATGTTTTAAAATGATTTAATAAGAAATTCATTTAATTTTTGAACTTCAATTAATATATCTTTTTGAAATAACATATAAATAAACAAAAGTATGAAAATACAACAAACTTATCTTTTGTTTTCTGCAAGATAAATTTTGAAATATAAAATATATAACTTAAAAATTAAAAACCAAATAGAAATTAATTAATAATATTTATTCTGAATCCTTAAATTTTTAAAGTTATCTAATATTTAATAATTTTCTAATAGAAAAAGATTAAAGAATTTGAAATTATTAAAATTGTATATTTCTCATGCTATATATTGAAACGTATTGATCCAGTTAACAAAACTGAGCTTCTTAGAATAAAGGTGTATGAGTAAAACATTCATGCAAATTCTTATAGCGTTGTTATTGTTATAACTTTTCAACAATCTTTCGGGAGAGTGTAAAACACAAAAACTGAAAAACTCGTGTTGAAAAATTAAAATATAGTTTAAATGGTTCCTTTAAGCATTTTTGTTTTGTTACTCTAGTTATAATTTGTGTCTAATTTAATTGTAGTTGTTTAGTTTGTATTATTTAAAAAAATATTTTTGAAAATTTGATATTTTAAGTCAAAATGGTACTATGAAATTAACTAATATAATTTTATTGAAAATAATGACAAATAATTTACAAATGTTTAAAAAGTTATAACACAAATGATCAAATATTTTAAACGTTATAGATTATTAATAAAATAGATTGGCTGTTTGTATATATTTGTTAATTTAATATATAATTGCGGAGTTCTTTTGAAGTTATTAGCAAATGGTTGGTTTAGATTAATGATTTCAAAAGATAAAATAAAAAGACAATATTTAATCGCTTGGGATAATGTATAATATTTAATAAAGATATTTATATTTAACCGATATACAGGTTACCAATAAAATTTAAAATTTAATATACACTGAAGTGACAAAAGTCATGGGATACCTCTTAATATCGTGTCGGCCCTCCTTTCGCCCGGCGAAGTGCAGCAACTCGACGTGGCATGGACTCAACAAGTCGTTGGAAGTCTTCTGCAGGAATATTGAGCCATGCTGTCTCGAGAGACGTCCATAATTGTGAAAGCGTTGATGGTGCAGGATTTTGGGCACGAACAGACCTCTCGATGATGTCCCATAAATGCTCAATGGGATTCATGTCGGGCTATCTAGGTGGCCAGATCATTCGTTGGAATTGTCCAGAATGTTCTTCAAATCAATCGCGAACAGTTGTGGCCCGGTGACATGGCGCATTGTCATCCATAAAAATCCCATCGTTGTTTGGGTATATGAAGTCCATGAGTGGCTGCAAATGATCTCCAAGTAGCTGAACATAAGCATTTCCAGTCAATGTTCGGTCCAGTCGCACCAGAGGACCAAGTCCATGCCATGAAAAAACAGCCCACACCATTACGGAGCCACCACCAGCTTGAACAGTGCCTTGCTGACATTTTGGGTTCATGGCTTCGTGGGGTCTGCGCCACACTCGAACCCTACCATCAGCTCTTACCAACAGAAATCGTGACTCATCGGACCAGGCCACGGTTTTCCATTCATCTAGCGACCAATCGATATGCTGACGTGCCCACGAAAGTCGCTGCAAGCGATGTCGTTCTGTCAGTAAAGGCACTCGAGTCGGTCTTCTGCTGGTATAGCCCAAGAAAGCCAAATTTCTCCGCACAGTTCTAACAGACAAGTCCCTTGTACGTCCCACATTGATTTCTGCGGTTATTTGACGCAGTGTTGCTTGTCTGTTAGAATTTATGACTCTTTGCAGACGTCGCCGGTCTCGGTCGTTAAGTGCAGGCGGTCGACCACTGCGCTGTCCATGGTGGGATGTTATGCCTGAAATTTCATACTCTCGGCACACTCTTGACACAGTGGATCTGGGAATGTTGAATTCCCTAACGATTTCCGAAATGGCATGACCCATGCGTCTAGCTCCAACTAACATTCCGCGTTCAAAGTCTGTTAATTCCCTTCGTGCGGTCATCATCACGTCAAAAGCTCTTCACATGAATAACTTGAACAGAAATGAAAGCTCTGCGAAAGCACTCGCATTTATACCTGTTCTACGCGATGCTACTGCCATCTGAAAATTTGCATATTGCTATCACATGACTTTTGTCACTTCATTGTATAATAATAATAACAAAACGAATAACAGCAATTTTCAGCAAACAAAAAGAAAAACTTTCAATAAATCACATTCAGGCAATAAATGAAGCTTAACATTTATCGTTCAAAACTGCAAAAAGAAATCAGATTAAATAAAATTAAAAATAGAATTCTAAACTTTTTTTTTTTAAAAAAACGCACGTGAGAAAATTTATTAAAAAAATGCAAGAAAGAAATTTAAATATACCAATAAGAATAATTAGTGAAAGAAATTTAAAAAACCTCAATAAGAAACGTTAAAGTAATGAAAGGAAACGAAAAACTGATCAAGGATACGAAAAAAGTGATCAAAGGAAACAGAATGCCCCGCTCCCCAAAACAATACCTTAATTTTATGGATAATAAACCAATCAGAAACGTTGAAAGTGGTCAAGGAAACGAAAATCTAATCAAGGACATGAAAAACCAATGCCATACGTTTATGAGTAAAAATAAAGCTAAAAATGTCCTTTTAAATATATTCCTGTCATAGAAGAAACCAATATGTTGTTTCTAGATTTAAAATCAAAAGTTTTTGAAACGTTAACAACTAAAATTTATTATTATTAAAGAGTATGTGTCATCCAAATATTCTTTCACATTCCTTCACTTAAGGGGTTCTGTTTGCAAGATATAAATCACGTTGTGAAGAATCACGGCCTACAGAAAGAAAAATTGTTTATTTATTTGTTGTTTAAATTTTTTTATTTTATTTAAGTTAAATCTTATTATAAAATATAACCATATGATTAACTACCTTATGGTAAACACAAATAAAAAAAAAAGTAATTTAGAAAAATATTTATCAAATATATATTTTAAACTATTGAGGCACAGTTCAGTAAATTAATTTTTTTAATTTTTAAATTTTTTGGGGAAATTTTGTTATTACCAAATGAAACATAATCAATAAATAATATTTTTAATTATTTAGTAAAACATGCTATTTTTACAAAATAGTAAAAAAAAAAATATTCAATAAAAAGAATAAGTTCAAAAAAAAATCCACAAAACTTAAGCGCCGCTTAACTATGAAAGCATCATTAATATATGTTATGTTGTAAAGGAAATATATTTTCAGCTTTAATTTTATTAGTAAAGACGTTTTTTCCAAAACAACTTTCTAAGAAAACCAATATAAAATATCATATATATAGTTTCGCTAAAACTATAACTACATTTATCACAATAAAACAAATTTCGCTGCCTTTTATGATTGCTTATTCCCAAAAACAAAAACTTAATTGCAATACATTTGAATTTTGAATCTCTAGATATTGTTTTTGTATATATAAAGAGAAAGAGAGATAAAGTTTCTCATTTCTGGAAGAATTCCAGGGCAACTAACGCCAGAAAATTAATTATATCAGAATATACTGGTGTCATTAAATTTCAATTTTCGGTAAGTTCGATTTTAATTTTCGGTTTTGAGGTCACAAAGTTTCATGTGTATTTTACTGGTCATAGTGAAGATTCTTTTTTCGTTAAATGAAGAGGGATTTATAAATGCTACTACAAAATTTTTGTTTGAGAAACCACTAATTTTGTTAAAAGACTTTACTATTAGTGACTTTATGAGTATATTCTGTAAACTTGCCATTTATCTTTAAATGTAGAAATAAACTTAAATCTATGATTTCTGACTAGGACATGAATAGTTTGGAAAGCACTGATGTCATTTATTAAGTTAAGAAACAATATTTTTTCTCTGAAATTTGGAATTTAGATCATTAAAGTAGCTTGTAAAGTCAACTCAAAATACTACAACAAGTAGACACTTCTCATACCACACAACAGTGCTTTTTCATCAGAAGCTGATATTTTTCTGGAAAATTACAAGCATTTTATTTCCGCTTCCAAAATTTATTAAGATATTGCGGAAAACCTATACTCTTTGCAATGAAGGTCTAAATCACTATTCCTTTCTAACAATTTACAATATTCTAAAAATTTCCTCCGATTTCAAATTCTTGGTCTAATTTCGTCTATCCATACCATAATAAGATTCCAATTTAGAATTTTTCCAAGCCCAAATTTATTTATAATGTAGTAATTCTTTTGTAGAAAACACTACCATAAGTTTCCCAAGAATTCTACATACAATTGATGGAATTCCATAAACGCAAACACTGATAAGCTTTTTATCAGAATCAATTGTTGATTTTCTACACATGACTACCTTCAAATATGTCAAATAAATCTATTAAATATGTCCGTATCTTCAGGTTTCTCCAGCAAAGGATAGCTGAAGACCAAATATGTAGAAATTACCGAAT
>BPLQ01001738.1:0-16368 GCA_021605075.1 Caerostris darwini | reverse complement strand
CAAAATACATAATAACAAAAACTTTAATAATAACTAAATTTCACTCCAAAAATTTAAGAAGTACACTGAGATCCAGGCTGAAGACTATGTTTGTAGATCATTTTGCCTCCTGTTTAGTGCACCCCGATTAGTGCATCATTTTAGTGCACTACGAGGAGGTAGCTCTACCGCTGTATTTCAGTAGTAGCTATTAGAAAGTAAATATTATAATTTTTAAACAGAAATATAGAACACAAAATATGTTTCCTACAGATTTATTATGTTTAAAAAGATATTTTTTTCTCTCCACAAATTAAAATTTGAAATAAATACAAGTGCTGCAAATTTAATATTAGTATATAATGGGAGGAATTGCAGCACCCACCTTCTAGTTGTTTTGCTCCATTTGTTTTGTTTCAGTTGTTTATAAAAAGTGAACCAAACAATGAATATAGCTATATTTTGATATCTATTTGCTATTGAGAGATGGTACTCGTGAGAAATGAATTTGCTTTGATACAAAGAATACAATCTATGTGATTTTGTAAGTACTTGCTCATCCGCTCTTATATATTCATATGTCAGATATGCTTATACAAATTAATTTATTGAACTAATGTATCCATTAAAAATCCACACAAATATCAATTAGGCGATGAAATATCACAAGATTCATCGTATTAAATGGTAGTTACTTTTCCCCTATTGTTTCAGAAAGAATACTGTTGCAAGAATTGAGTAAATCTCCCAGAAACGGTGAATAAATGTATTCTAACACATAATGACTACTGATAACACAGGCCGTGTTATAGTGCTCAATTAGATCAGTGGCATGTTGCTCAAGTGCCTAACATATCAATTGGTGTAAAGGAGAGTTCTACTTCTAATTCACTAGCCACTTCCGTTGCAGATACCTTTCAGAAATAAGGACGCTTCACGGCGATAGTGACAACGAATGTAAATCGCCTCATATCGATAATTAGGCTTCCTGGTTAGAGTTTTATATTTATTTTCACCTATCCCGCATGGTATTTATGCTGAAAGTTCTCCCACAAGACAATAATTTCGCATGTAGTTCTGTAGGCTGTTCGTGTCATTCATTAGTCCAGCACCAGGCTCATTACTGTTCCAAAAAGAAATTATAATTAGAAACTGATATTTTTAAATAGCTATTGTTAAAAATAAACAACCGTATGCGTTAAAAAATTACAATTACGCATATTTGTTTTTAGTTTAAATATTTTCGTTATTTATGATAATGAAACATATGTCAAGAAAGATTTTTTTAGGTGAATTTTCGAACTATTTTCATTTTTTGTTTCGTGTATTATCAAAACGCCTCCTCTAAGATAATTAGTTAATTCAACAAATATCATAATTTAAATTTAATTTTTTGCAAGATGATAGATAAGTCTTATTGTTGAAGATGAAATAATAAAATAATTAGGCATTGTATTTATTTATTATGATTTCTATTATTTTTTATTAATTTGAAATTTAAATATTTATATGGCATTTAATATTCTATTTATTAATCATATATTTGGAATTATATTAACATAACTTTAGAATGAGTAACTCATAAATTCATATATTTATGTATAAATTAACCGGATGATTAACATATTACATATTATCATAAGATGAAAATTTCCATAACAAATTTTTACATTTGATAATTAGTTGTAAGATTTTCGTATAACTTAATAAATATGTTTCAAAATAATGTAATAAGGATAATTAGAAAATTAAATAATTATAATTATATAATTTAAATTAAAGGAAAATTATTGTTAAAATATGCTTAACCTCCTCTAGATTTGAAAGAAGGTTTAAAGCTTTTAAATATTGCTGAAGAAAATCTTAAAAATAATCACAAGTTCCGGTCAAATTAAAATAAATATTATCTTGCAGATGTTGATATTATGTTAAAAGAATTCGATTTCTCTTCTTCATTTCTCTATTAAGTGTATAAAATAAGAAAGAAATATCTTGGAGAAATATTCTAAAATTATAAGTATTTTCTAACATTTCAAACTAAGAAGTAGTCAAATTATGAGACGTTACAAATTGTTTTAAAATACAATGGGACTTCATTTGCATTTTGATTATGAAATGAAGTAAATGATAATATCATTAATCACCTTATAATGAATGTAACCCGTATAATAGAATTCTGCCAATTTAAGCTAGCGAATGGTTTTTCTATTCCAATGTCAGCGGCTGGAAAGAAGTTAACCTCACAATTTTCAAATACACTTTTTAAATAAACATTATTTATAGTTTGTTTCGTTTCCTTTTTTTTTATCACACTTGATTGTTGCTTCATATTTAAAAGGCATATCAGTCTCTCATGAGCATTTGGAAATATTTAATGATTTTAAAGATGAATAATGAAGCCATGATATCGTTTTTAATAAAAAGTAATAAGGTGGGGTTTTTTTAATTTTCAGTTAGATATCTTATTGTATTTTTAAAACTTCTGGCTGAAAAAGCGTAGAGTTAATATGCTTAACCGTTTTACTGTACAAGTACAGTTAGCGAATGATTCACATTTTAGTTTTGTAATGTGGGTAATAATCTGATTAGCTTTATTATAAATATTTACTAAGTTTAATTTCTTGTAAGATAATTTTCGCAGTATTGATTAAATGTTAAAGCAAATGAGATCAATATTTCGGATGCTTTGATCACCTGTCCGTATCAACAAACTTTTCTATTTTATGCATAGGCTTTTTTTCAGCAGATATGCTTAGTTTGCATTTTAACCGTGCATTAATTGATTCCCTAATTCTTGTTTTATTTATTATTTATATTAAATTATATAACTCGATGTATATATTTTTTTAATTTTCTTTCCTTTTTAAATTTTTTAAACAATCAACTGATTTTTTAATGCATAATACAAAATAGTTTTTTACTGAAATTATTATTTTCATAGAGCATTCTTATAGCGAATAAATCTTATTAGTGTTAGTACTCTCTGTTTCATTTCAAATTTATTCTGCGTATGAAAACTATTATTATATAACACAGAATAATTTCTGAAATCATTTGTTAAAAATACGCTTTAAGTTTATAAATATATTTAAACTCAAAATTATCTATTCAATTTTTAACAATGTACAATGGTTCATAGAAGTTTACGCAAATGTGAGATCATCGTCATAATTCGAAGAATTAAATTATAAAATGTTAGTAGCATTAAATGAAATTCAGCGTCTTCGAAATAAAGCTGTATAGTATATTTTCACTCTTTCAATAAAAAAAAAGCGTATAAAATATTCTTATAAATTTCATATATGATTTATATTTGCATTCGAATTGTATGCTTAACACTAATTTTCGATTCAAATTAAAAAATATTTTCAGCTGCATTAAATGAAGGTTAAATTTTAGAACATATGATAAAAAGTGTACATCAAGCTATGAGGAAGAAAAAAATATTAATAAACTTACTGTTTTTTAATAGAATTTTCGTTTTGATCACGATTGTTTAACAATTTGCTATAATGCTAATGAAAAAATGTGGAAGAAATTTTCCCTTAATTGCATATGAATTTTGAGGTTATTATTTGAACACTTGAGTACTTAATTATATTATATTTTCACTAAATTATATTATGACGTATTTAATGTTACGATGACTATTTGATTAATTGAATACAATTTATTTAATTTTAGCATTTAAAATAGCTGTTCAATAGTATGATACTCTTTTACTTTAATCAGAGAGAAAAAAAATAATTTCTGAAACAGTGCACCCAACTGTCTTATTGTTTTGTAAAATATTACTCTAGAAAATATAACTCATCTATTTAAACAAAAATAATAATTACTGTTTAGCGCATACAATAAAAACAATTTGGGATTATAAATCTTTTAGACTTTATAGTTTTGTAGGATTTTTTTTTAGCATTTAATTTTTTAACTTTTCGTTTTGAAAGTATTTTATACTTTCAGTACATGCAAAATACATAATAATGTAGAAACAACATCCTATTCTAAAGTTTAAATTACATAAATTATACGTAAGCCAAACCCTTCTGATGAATAACCTTGCTTATAGTAACAGTTTAAAGTAGCCAACAGTTTAAAGAAACTCTATGATATGCCTGTATCATACAGTTGTATATGCCTATATTAGAGTTACACTCTTTTTATGTAACGCAGAAATAAAAATGAAAACAGAAACACAATTTTTACATCAAAATACAGTTTATTTCATTTAGACGTGATAACAAGGTCCGAAAATAAATAATTTAACACATTAAATATTTCTTTAACAATACAAATAGTTCGTTTTCAATCCTTCAATCAGTTTTTAATAGATAGCTTTGCCAAGTCCAGCTCCCAAGATGCCAGCACCATATCCGGCTCCCAAGACACCAACTCCATGTCCTGCTCCCAAACCACCAGTACCGTATCCGGCTCCCAAGATACCAACTCCATGTCCTGCTCCCAAGACACCAGCACCGTATCCGGCTCCCAAGACACCAGCACCGTATCTAGCTCCCAAGATACCAACTCCATGTCCGGCTCCCAAGACACCAGCCCCGTATCCGGCTCTCAAGACTCCAGCTCCATATCCAAGACCTAGGGCACCAGCACCATATCCCAGGCCGAGGGCACCTCCATAAGCTACAGGGGCGGCGACAGCGACGGCTCCGACCTTTCCTACTTCAGCCTTGGAGTTGAGGGAACCAGTTGCGGCATCCTTGATGTCATATCGGTAAGCGTAGTTGCCATAAGCCTGGAAAACATGAAGAATTTTAATATGAGTATTTGTAGATAAATAAATAAAATTTTAAAATTACTTCTTTTTAGAAAATTTTGTGATATAAATTATTAAAAATTTTGAAATTATGGTGTGTCTTTCACAATTTATTGAGGCAAGTAGCATGCTTAATATGTAGTATATCTAATGTCTCTAGTGGGCTAATATCTATTATTTTATGATAACATGGACATAAGATTTCTTATAACTATTATTGTGATATAAAGTGTCTCTAATATTTTGCAAGTTTATTTTATAAGCTTAGATTTTGACTTAAATTATGTTAAATAATAGGCAATGAATTTAATTTTATTAAAATATTGATTTTCGAATTTCAAATAAAAAAATAATTTTATCAGTAAAAACTTAATAATATGAACTATTATATTTATAATATAACATTATTTTATTAATCTCTGAAAAATTTAATTTAATTCTTCTGGTTAAATAAATAAAATCAGACATTTAGGGAAATGTGTATTAAATATTGATACTTACATCTTGTTGGTTAGAGACAGCACTGACTCCGGTGTTGACGAGGGGTGCATAAGCGCTGACAGCTACGAGGGCAGCGCAGAAGAAGGCGATCTAGAGAGAAAGAGTTCTTGAGAAAATTGCAACAAATTATACTTCTTTTTAATTTCTAATTTACTACAATAACCAATAACATAATTAATGCAATATAATTTCCATATAATATTATAATTTATTTTGTAGCAATATAATGAAATGTGTGACGATTTTCGAGGGTTTATTGTTTTTGGTTTTTTTTTTTAATACAAATGCATGTCATTTTACATCATGAAGGCCTCTAAAAATCTATTATTTCATAGTTTATCAATGTTAAAAATCAGATATTAATATTGTCTAATGTGAATTAATTTTGTATTGTCTAATATTAATAAATATTTCACTTAATGGTTATTATGCAATAAAAATGTTCTTATGATAAAAGGTGATCATTAAGTTTTGGATTTGGTAAGCCAGACACGTGTAAAATCGCTTTGATTATTTAGGCAATCATCTCATTGCTTCACCAGGTTGGTTATACACCTTTGGTAAAACTAATCTTTCTCCTGATTGGAAAAGTAAGCAACTGCCTATTTCATTTCTACGTCCAACAGGAATCATCGACCTTTCAAACACTATTTAAGGGACAAAAAGAAAAACGTACGAAACTTAACGTTATTATTATAAACACTGTTTAACTGGAAATGTCTATTTTTGACAAAAACAAAACGCAGAATTTTTACTTAACATTTCATCCCAATTAAATAAAGATAAAATAAATTCAGTTTTAAGTAATTATCGTTCAATATGAATATATATATATATTAAAATACATTATTACTTATTATGAAGAGTATTATATTATTGCTTATTACAAAATGCATTAATGATTATCATAAAGAAACCAATCTTAGAAATAAAATAATAAACTAAAACTAATGTATTCATTTTAAATTCACAATATTTCAACTTAGATGAATCAATAGTTTTTAATCAAATTTTCAAAATTCATTTTAAATAAATATGTAAAACTTATTTATTTATTTAATTTATTGTACTGTTTAAAACGAAATTACAAACTCATTCCTTAAAAATAAAAAACACGTCTTACTGGTATAAGCAGTAAATATATTGTGTTATAATTTTTACTTAAACCACATGAATTTTCAATGGTTAAGTACAATTTTTTTTTTTGAAATTATAAATTAATCAAAATTTAATTTACTTTTTTAAATCACTTTTCCCCTTTTCCTTTTAGGTTATTAATTAAAAATGATTACCAAAATTAATTTTATCATATTCTTAGTTTAAGGTCACAAATATTAACGTTATTATTACAATTACAATTTAACCGGAAAAGTACAGTTCAGACAAATACAAAATACAGAAATTTTACTTCACAGTTAATCATTATGAAATTAGAATAAAATAAAATTCGTTTTATAAAATTATCTCTCAAACTGAAAAGAAGTAATAATATAGAAATATATATATATATATATATATATATATATATATATATATATATATATATATATATATATATATATATATATATATATATGACTTAAAAATTATAATATTACGTTTAAATTTCTCAGGGTTTAATGTATTAGAAAATACAGTATAACACAGAAAAAAATCAACATTGAAAAATAAATTAAAATAAAACACAGCATCAAAAGCGTAGAACTCACCTTAGCGAACATGTTGAAAGCTGGTTGGTGTATGTTTGAATACAGTGATTAGAAAATGTAAGTTTAGGCGCTTTTATACCCTAAAACAAAGTAAGAAAATTAAACTAGTTTGTGTGATAACCTCTTGATTTCTTGTTTACATTTGCTAAAAGTGGAAACATCGAGATGAAAATAAATAAAATGAAGGTTCGACAGTTCGATATAGGCTTTCTTTTTTCAAATGAATATTCATTAGTTGACCATGAAAACCATTCAGATGATGGTGTTTGAGGAAATGCTTTTCTCGCGTTTCTTACCGGGTTCTGAAAACGTTTTTATTTAATTACAGAAAATATTAGAGAGTTGTTGCATACCGTACATTAGTTACCGTAGGACGTCCGTTAGCTTTTTCTCCCTAGCGCGCATGCTCAGTTTCCTATAAGCATGCGCGCTAGGGAGAAAAAGCTAACGGACGTCCTACGGTAACTAACGTACGGTATGCAAAAACTCTCTATTATTTTTTATTTAGGGTTGTATGGCTTTTACCTATTTTATACGAAACTTAGGATTTTATATATTTTTTTTTTCCGTTTGATGTGTTCAGTAACTACAAATACTATATAATTTTAAAATTACTTTGAACTATAATAAAAGATTGATTGTTAGTCTATTGAAAAGTTTAAGATTGTGAGTGTTGCTATGCAATTGAATAGGAAATAAATTTTTGTTATCCTAAAATATTTGTTGAAATAAATTTCTTATAATTTAGTAATTATGAAACTAATAATTTTACTATTTTGTAAACACAGCTTTGTTCTCTGAGGTGCAAAGTCAGGAATGAATGTTGACTGACTCTAAAGTGTGAAATTTTTATGGTAAATTAGAGATAAAAAGAATAAATGAAAGAGAAATGGGGCAATTTTTATCTGCTTTTGTACACTTTGCATGTAGAAAATTATGATCTTATAAAGAAGAAAGACCTTTACTAACTAAAATTTATTTTTAATATTATGATCAGAATAGCGATATAATATTCTATCTATTTTAATATTGGATGACAGAAAGAGATATTAAAAAATTTCACTACAACATACTTTTATTTTACACATTTTCAAATAATAATAATAATAAATTTAAAATTATTTTCAAAAATACTAATAAAATTATCACAAAATAATGCTTGCCCTTTGTTTAAATCATTTATTGGGCAATCAAGGAGAAATTAAAATTTCAGTTATGAACTCATTTAAATTAAAAATAAATATTATAAGTTTATTTAAACAAAAATATTGAACAGGAAATAGGTTTTCCTACAGATAGATGATCCTATGAATAAAATTTTATTTTTTCTGTTATCAATGTATAAGTTCATATAATGATATATTTTGGTTTCTATTTGCTTACAAACTATTACGATGGTGGGTTAATACGAACATACAAAGAATAAAAAAGGAAATTTTTTTTTAGTTTATCCATTTTATTTTTCAACATAGTCCTCTTTCAATTCGATGCAGCAATTAAATCGACAACACAATTGCGTTTATTTTTATCAACAAACTCAGCACCCACCTTGCTATATATTTTGCTGCAATCGTTCTTCAAATAGAACCGCTCAACTAATATGACTATATTTTGAAAACAGTCTATTGAGAGATGGCATTGATTGGAAATAAATTTTCTTTGACACTACGAGGGCAACTGCTATGATTTTGTAAGTGCTTGTAGAATTTGCTCTTGTATATTTTTAGGGCAGAAAATTAATTTATCAAATTAATTGACAGAATTAATGTATTCATTAAAATGCAAATATCAATTAAATGAAGAAGTTTCATGGTATTGAAATGATATTTGCCTTTTTCATACTATTTCAGAAAGTGGACTGTTGCAAGTATTGCGTTTATATCGCAGAAAAGATGAACAAAGTATTCTAACAATATGTGTACGAAAAAAGTATTCGAATATATATTGCCTAGAGTTAACACAGGTCATCTTATAATGCCCAATTAGTCAAATGGCGTTGTGTTCAAGTGTTTAAAGTTCGAAATAGTGTAAAGGAGAGCTCTCCTTTGAATTCAGTAGACTTCCATTGCAGATCTTCGTTTCAGAAACAATGGCACATCATGGCGATTGTGACAACGAATGTAACGTGCCTCGTATCGATAATCAAGCATCCTGGTAGGAGTTTTCTATTAACTCCACCCTTTCGGCGTACAAATGCTGGGTATTTATCCTAAAAGATGTCCCCCAAGACATCAATTTCACATGTCGTTAGGCATTTCATAGTATTCATAAGTGCAGCACGAGACTCACTGCACAAAAAATATTATAAATGGAAACGGCTTTTTTTTAATAGGAGTTTGCTAAAAAAAAATAAAACTCCATTTGGTGAAAAAGTACAATTAAACTATTCGTTTAACATGAATATTTTTGTATTTTAAGATTATGAAACATACGCCATGAAAGAGTTTTAGGTGAATTTTCAAAATATATATTTTTCGTTTCATGTATTAGCAAAAAAAAGCTCATCTGAGATAATTATTTAATTAAAAAAATATCATAATTTTTAATGAATTATTTTGACTAGATAATAGGAAATCTTTATGGTTGAATATAAAATTATTAATAAATTTGGCATTGTACTCTTTTATTATTGTCTATTAATTTTTCTTAATTACAAATTTAAATATTTATAAGGTATTTAATATTATAAATATTAATCGTATATTTAGAATTATATTAACATAACTTTAAAATGATTAACTCACAAATTCATATATTTATAAATTAACCGGATAAATAACATATCTTACTATGAGATGAAAGTTTAATTAAAATAATTTTATATCTGATAATTATTTGTTATATTTTCTTATAACCAAATAAATATATTTAACAATGATGTGATGAGGATAATTAGAAAGGAAGAATCAAGTATCAAAGAATCAATATAAAAAAAAAAATTTTAAGTCAATTTCTACTTTTGTGTTCACTCTATTGCAGAAAGTCCTTTATAAATAAAGTTGAAACTTTCTTCTTACATCTGCGCCATCTATTGATAGATAAATGTAAAAAAAAAACTAAAATTAATTAATTAAATTTAATTAATGAATTAATATTTCAAAAAACTGTATTAACATTCAGTGTCATCCACTACAAGTTTAAAAAATGTATTTGAACTTGAGTGGATGAATAGAAAGTGTTTTATTAACGATTAAACATTTGAACTAGATATATATATAGGGAGTGCGTGAACTAATAGTAGGAATTGAATAAAGATTGTTGTTAAAGTTTACTTAAGCGTCTCTATTTTTGAAAGAAATTTTAAAAATTTTAAACATTGCAAGTGAAAATCTAAAATATAATCAAAATTTTTCTGCTAAATTAAAATAAGCTCTATCTTTGCAGGTGTTATTACTTTAGTAAAAAAATTATTTCTCAACATTAAATACAAGTAATGTTATATTAATGCTTTTCCTTCTTAAAACCACAAAACAATTTCACTCTTAACTGTATAACATAAAAAAAAAAAGAAAATCTGGGAGAAATACGTTAGCGTTATAAGTACTTTCTAACATTTCAAAATAAAAAGCGTTCTAATTATAAGACGTTACAAATTGTTTTAAAGTACAGTGGGATTTCATTAGCCTTTTAATTATGAAACCATGAAAATTAGAATATCATTAATCAACTTTTAATTAATTTAACACGTGTAACAGACTTATGGCAGTTTAAGGTAGGGAATGACTTCCCTATTACAATGTCAGCGACTGGAAAGAAGTTAACCTCATCAATCTCAATTACATTTTTCAAGTAAACTTTATTTGTTTAATGATTCATTTCTTTTTTTTTTTTATCAAACTTGATTGTTATTTAATATTTTGAATGCATATCTGGCTCTCAAGAGCATTTGGTAATATTTAATGATTTACAGATGAATAATGAAGCCATGGCTTCAGTTTTAAAAATATTTAATATTTAGTTATATATCCTGTTTTATTGTTTAAAAAGTTATTGTTGAAAAAACATAGTCAAAATACACAACCTATTTCTATGCAAGTAAACTTGGTGAATGATTCACATTGTAGTTCAACTTCATATTAATGTTAAATTTTTATTGCCTAATGGCCGAGTGGCTATCGCTCGGGTTTGAGTCCAACAATGCCATGGATGTTTGTAAATGTTCGGAATCCACTTCAAACCGTAGGTCGCGGTCTAACAGAATAGTAGAGCGTTGCGGGCGTAGTGTTACTCCACGTCCGTAGTTCATCTTCAAGCTACACGCACCTCCTGGGTAGTGCTAAGTGAGTAACATCGGTGCAGCTATTGCTTTAAGGCATCAAAGATAATTGTCTACGTGTTTGTCAACTGCATTGGAACAAAAAAAAATATTTACTGCGTTTAATTTCTTGTAAAATAATTTTCATAATACTAATTAAATCTTCGGCGCAAATGACATTAATATTTTTGATGCTTTGATCCCCAATTCAGAGTATCAAAAGCTTTTCTATTTTATGAATCAGTTCTCATTTCATCAGATATATATAGGTTTCATTTTAACTGTGATTGACTCCCTAATTCTAGTTTTTATTTATTATTTGTTCTAAACATCATAACTTGATATTTATTTTTTAAATTTCTCTTGTCCTTATCAAGTTTTTTTTTTCAATCTTCACGTTGCTTAAGTAATTTAATAAAATTTTATGATATTTTTTAAACATTCAGTTATATTTTCTAATTTATAGCTTAAAAATCAAATCCATCCAAAATCGAAGTCATCAGTTTTTATAAACAATAAATGATTTTTTTATTAATATTCAGTTATATACATCCTTTTGTATTGTTAAACAAATCTGGTTGAAAGAATGTAGAGTCAATATAAATAAACATTTTATACTGCGAAAGCATATAGTGAATGATTCACATTATAGTTTCATTTAAAATGCGAAGGAGAATCTGAATAGTTTTATTAATGTTAAATAGTTACTGCGTTTAATTTCTTGTAAAATAATTTTAACAACATTGTTTAAAACTTAAAACAAATGAGATTAATATTTTTAATGCTTTGATTACCCATCCAAATTATCAAATCTTTTCCATTTTCTGAATCATCTCTTTTGCATCATATACATGCAGGTTTCTTGTTTAATTTATTATATTAAATAACATAACTAGATATATGTTTCTTTTAATTTTTAATTTCTTTTTCACGTTTTTTTTTTTTCAATCGTTATGTTTTTAAGGAATTTTTTTGCAGCATTTAGATTCAGTTTTTATTTGTTTGTTCTCTATCACAATTCATATCGGTCTTTATGTATTACTTGGGAAAAAATTGGAAAAAAATGGAACAAGAAATAAAAACTTATTAGCATTTAATACCTCTAACAATACTTGTAATATTAAGATATTTAACGTTTTTTGTTGTATAACGGTAATATTAACGGCCGTGTATTCATTGCCATTTGGGAAATGATTGATTTTGGTGGCTATTTGGTTCTGCAAGCTGTGTGTAGTAGTTGCAAACTAAGTCATTGTGTTGATTCTTAATTAAACAATCACTAAAGTGGAAATTGGCATCATTAGGCATATGCATATTGTATATAACTACACTGAAGTGACAAAAGTCATGGGATAGCAATATGCAAATTTTCAGATGGCAGTAGCATTGCGTAGAACAGGTATAAATGCGCAGTGCTTTCGCAGAGCTTTCATTTCTGTTCAAGTTATTCATGTGAAGAGGTTTTGACGGGATGATGACCGCACGACGGGAATTAACAGACTTTGAACGCGGAATGTTAGTTGGAGCTAGACGCATGGGTCACGCCATTTCGGAAATCGTTAGGGAATTCAACATTCCCAGATCCACTGTGTCAAGAGTGTGCCGAGAGTATGAAATTTCAGGCATAACATCCCACCATGGACAGCGCAGTGGTCGACCGCCTGCACTTAACGACCGAGACCGGCGACGTCTGCAAAGAGTCGTAAATTCTAACAGACAAGCAACACTGCGTCAAATAACAGCAGAAATCAATGTGGGACGTACAAGGGACTTGTCTGTTAGAACTGTGCGGAGAAATTTGGCTTTCTTGGGCTATTCCAGCAGAAGACCGACTCGAGTGCCTTTACTGACAGAACGACATCGCTTGCAGCGACTCGTGGGCACGTGAGCATATCGGTTGGTCCCTAGATGAATGGAAAACCGGGCCTGGTCCGATGAGTCACGATTTCAGTTGGTAAGAGCTGATGGTAGGGTTCGAGTGTGGCGCAGACCCCACGAAGCCATGGACCCAAACTGTCAGCAAGGCACTGTTCAAGCTGGTGGGGGCTCCGTAATGGTGTGGGCTGTTTTTTCATGGCATGGACTTGGTCCTCTGGTGCGACTGGACCGAACATTGACTGGAAATGCTTATGTTCAGCTACTGGAGATCACTTGCAGCCATTCATGGACTTCATGTACCCAAACAACGATGGGATTTTTATGGATGACAATGCGCCATGTCACCGGGCCACAACTGTTCGCGATTGGTTTGAAGAACATTCTGGACAATTCCAACGAATGGCCTGGCCACCTAGATCGCCCGACATGAATCCCATCGAGCATTTATGGGACATCATCGCGAAATCTGTTCGTGCCCAAAATCCTGCACCATCAACGCTTTCACAATTATGGACGTCTATCGAGACAGCATGGCTCAATATTCCTGCAGAAGACTTCCAACGACTTGTTGAGTCCATGTCACGTCGAGTTGCTGCACTTCGCCAAGCGAAAGAAGGGCCGACACGATATTAAGAGGTATCCCATGACTTTTGTCACTTCAGTGTATATTGTATATTGTATATATTATATTGCATATTGCCTATATTATATTGTATATTGTATATATTATATTGCATATTGTCTATATTATATTGTATATTGTATATTTTATTTATATTGTATCTTGTATACATTATAATTTATATTATATATTTTATTTATATTGTATATTGTATACATTATATTGTATACTGTATACATTATACTGTATATTGTATATTTTATTTATATTGTATTCGTCGTATAGGGGGTCTGAATGGCAGAGAGGTACCACAGGTTTCGGGTTCGAGTCCCAGCGGTGCCATGCTTGTCTGTAGTGGTTCGGAATCACTTTTAAGCCGTAGGGGGTACTGTTACTCCACGTCCGTAGCTTATCTTCCAGTTACACGAAGCTCCTGGGAAGTGCGAAGTGAGTAACGTCTGTGCAGCGCTTGCCTTAAGACATCCAAGACAATTGTCTAAGTGTTTGCTAGCTGATTAGAAAGGAAGGAAGGAGTATTCGTCATATTGTATAATATTATTAGCATATGCAGATATTTAAAAATGCTACTATAGATAATAAAAGCGATATTTGTAAGGCAGCATTTTAAACAATTTAAGCAATCAAAATCTTTAGAAGAATATTAATCATTTGCAATATCATTATTTTTTACTCATAGTAATTAAATTCATTCTACACTTTCATTTTCTATTAACTGATTTTTTTTAATGTATTCTTCAGAAATTTTTGTAATGAATACATTATTTTCATAGAAAATTCTTATAGCCAATAAATCTTATTAACGAAAGTACTCTCTGTTTCATCTTAAAATTATTCTGAGTTTAGAAACAATTTCAATAAAACTCAAAAGAATTTTTGAAACTATTTGTTTACATTATTCCTTATGTTCATAAATATATTCAAACTAAAAATTATTTATTCTTCTTTTGTTAACGTACAGTGACTCATAAAAGTTTATGTATAATACTGTATCCAAAAAGTAAGACCAATTTTAAATTTAAAATACCTGAGGCTTATAGAACTTCAATGTTTCTTTAATTTTAGGTTGCTGGCACTATCTTTGACATCTGTGTGAAATTTGAAGTCAAAATATTCATTAGTGTTTGAGTTACGCTTGGCTTTGTGAGACGCTGAAACTGATTCCGGCGATTTTTGAAATGTCTGAACTAATTGAACAAAGAACTTGCATTCAATTTTGTTTGCGGAAACGTACAGAATGTTGCAGAAGGCATTTGGTGAGCATTCCTGTATCGGAAAGAAATTTTTACAAGGGGTATAAACAGTTCAAAGAAGGCAGAGAACGCGTTGAAGACGAAGAGCCCTCTGGTCGACCATCTACCTCAACCGACGAAGCTCACGTCCAAAAAATTAAAGATTTGGTGCTTGCAAACCGTCTATTTACAATTAGAGGCCTTTTTGATGTTGATGGAATTTCAAAAGGATCAAAAGGATTCCATTTTGAGCCTCAAACGCGTAAATTTCTATTGGTACCGAAAGCACTGAATGCGCCAGCTCACATTGCATTGATTCTTCGTGACTTATTCGCCAAAAGTGAAACCCATATCCTTCCGCAACAAACGTATTCATACCGAGTGACTTCTGGCTATTCCCTAAACTCAAAAGACCATTCTGGAGACACCGTTTTGAGTCGATTGAAGAGATTCAACGGGAATCCTCTCGCGCTTTGAAGGCCATTCCTGCCGATGACTTTTTAGCTTGCTTTGAGGATTGGAGAAAAAGTTGGCATTTAAGTGCATTGTGTCTGGACGGGATTACTTTGAATTTTGACGAATATATAAACAGTTTTTGATAATTGGTCTTATTTTTTGGGTGCAGTAGTATAAGAATAAATGGCTTTTAAAGAGTTACACCTAAACAATTTGTTTCTACAAACGCAAGACCCGGTCATTCTGATGAAGCTTCTATTATAGAGGCAAATGTTCTGTTAATGTGCCTGGCGTACGATAAAACTTTTTCATTGTACGAATTATAATGAGTACTATAAGCTAGCAACCTCTTAATTTCTGGTTGTTGGAAAAATTAAATAATTGTTCATTTCTTCAACATTATAAATATTCAAAAATTAAAAAGAATTTTATTATTAAGTATTTAACATTAGAATAATAATTTTTTGAATAATGGAATATGATTTATTAATTCTAGCATTTAATAATATCATTCGATAGTAGGTTAGTCATTTACTTTAATTAGAAAGAAAAAAAAATATTTTCTGAAATAGTGTACCCAAATGTTTTGTGTTATTGTAGAAGATCTCAGAATTATAATGGTGAATATTACTTACTTCTTTAAATTAAAAATAATAATTAACCAATAGTAAACATAATAAAAAATAATTTGTGATTTTAAATGTTTTAGACTTCAAAATTTTCTACCATTTATATTTTTTACACTAATTGTTTTATTTATTAAGTATTGTAGAAATCAATCAGAAGGTATACAGAGAATTAAAATTATTCAATGCAAAATATATAAAACTAAATAATCATTAAAAATTATTGGAAATATTTTAAAAATGAAAGTCGAGTTACAAAATTAATTTTTTTCTACTTATAAAACTTTCATGAAGATATTGAAGTGTACATTTTTTTGC
>BPLQ01001736.1:0-217873 GCA_021605075.1 Caerostris darwini | reverse complement strand
AATAACTAATTAAAATTTATTTCATAATTGCAAAGGATAATTTCAGGTGTAACAATTTCCACGCAAAGTCGGCATTTGTATTTTAACACAAAAAATATATGTAATATGGTTTATCTGAAAAAAAAAAATTTTTACTATAACCGTAGTGAAATAATAAAATATAAGTAATGGAATATTCCTAAACTTTTATACCTGCACATTTTTTTTAGAGCGCAAAATCATGTTCATCTACAATGAAGGCAGCATGCGGCCCACATTGAACATTTTTAGGCCCCGTGAGATTTATCACACTTTAGAAATTTATTTATTTTCTTCTTCTAATGCAGCTGTAAAATAGACCGTGATCTTCGCCATAAGGGCTGCACCGATGTTACTCACTTTGCATTACCCAGGGGGTGCGTGTAACTTGCAGCGCTCTACGATCCTGTTAGGACCGGGACCTACGGCTTAAAGTGGATTCCGAACCACTACAAACACCCATGGCAAAGCCGGGATTTGAACCCGATATCTGTGGTACCGAACGCCAGAGCGCTAGCCACTCGGCCATCAGGCCCCTATTTATTTTAGAATGGCCTAAAATAGTGAAAACCAATGTATTACAAAATACATTATGTGTCATCCATATATTCAAAAGCTAACTGTCGATATTAAAAGATAAATGAACTTTAATTTTAACATAATATTCTTGCGATTATTTGACAGATCTTGCATGTTTTATTTATGAGTTCGCAGAATAATTTAATTATATTCTGACAACTCATGATGCGCAAAAGCAAAAGCTAAGTGAAAGAATGGAGAAACAAATATCGCACTAGTGGAATAAATATTTTTTAATGATTTCATTTTTTTTTTATTTCGGTTATTTCATTATTTGTTTTCGCTTATATTCACACTCAACAGCCAAAACATTATGACCACCCCTACATTTTGCAATGAACTCGCCTGGATGACGTGGAAGGCACGTGATCAGGTGGAAGTGGTATTTAACTGCTGCTGGAGAGTCTGAAGAATCATTCTTTCACTTACTTCTGTGTGTGATGGGCAAGTCTGCGGATCTAATCGACTTCGATAGAGGGCATATTGTAATGGCTCGAAGGCTCGGAACAAGTATTTCTGAAACTGCACGACTCGTGGGTTGTTCGCGATCTACAGTTGTTAGCACTTATGCAAAGTGGATGAATGACGGTGAAACCAGCAGTAGACGACATGGTGGACGTTGGGACTTTGGGGGACGTTCTCTTGGGCGTCTCTAGGACCCGTGGTTGTGGTACAGCAGACCATGAATGCTACAGGGTATCTGAATATCATTGCGAACCAGTTGCACCCATACATGGCCTCTGTTTTTCCAGCTGGAAATGAAATGTTCCAACAGGACAACGCCCCTTGTCACAAGGCTAAAATTGTGTTGGAGTGGTTCCAGGAACATGATGCTGAATTCCAGTTAATGTCCTCACCGCCTAACTCACCGGATCTCAATCCGATGAAACACATTTGGGATGTCCTGGGACGGCAGCTCAGAGTTCAAAGACCACCAATTCGCAATATCTCGGATTTGCGTGACGGTTGCTTAAACATCTGGTACAATCTGTCTCCGGCCATCTACCAAGGACTTGTGGCATCCATGCCAAGGCGGTTTGAAGCTGTGCTGCGCGCCAAAGGTGTGCCAACTCGTTATTGACAGGTGGTCATAATGTTTTGGCTCTTGAGTGTATATATTTTTTATATTTCACTTTTAGCATTATATGTTTCTTTACAATGTGCGTTTAGTATCATTATATTATGTATGCTTACATGTAAGAATAATAGCAAACACAATTATAATAATACTTTAGGCTTCAATTTTTCACTTCAAGAAAATGTCTATAGTGGCCTAAATATAATATGGTGATATATAATTTTATATGCGGCCCTCGGAGTTATGGTGTATTTCCAAAGTGGCCAGCAAGATCATTTGGGTAGGACAGCTCTGCACTAACGTTTTTTGAAAATAAGGAGTACTGTGCCAGAAAATCAGAAAATTCCCTCAGGCGAACTTTTTGTGTTCAAGAATCTAAAACTTTCTACGAAAATAATTGTGTCTGTATGTAGCGAACTGTAACGGGTGCTGTCATAGAATTCGAATTTGCCTTTCAGCTGTGTATTTCTATCATTACTGAACAGCAATATAGGTTTTACTTATAATGATGTAGAATTTATTTCTGTGGTAATCAGCAGGGGGCGACACATTGCAGTTGCTTGTCTTTGACTGAGCCTGTTTACAATGTGGAGGAGTATTCAACTTTGAACTCTGACCCCGGGAGAAGGGGAGAGAGCCCCGTAGATGAAGAAAGAGGTAAGGGAACGCTAGCCGTCAACGGAGGAGTCGAAACTGGAAGTCAAGCAGCGAGAAAATGTTATTGTTATGTATTAATATTTGATGTAAATATCGCTGTAAATATAACCGTGCTTCATTAAATATGTGTTGTTGAGAGAAAGTCAACGCCTCGTTGATGTGTTTGGAAATACACCCCTAGACACCCACTTCAAAAGTTCAGCTTTGGTTAGACTGGTAGAGAAGTCTAACAAAATTGTAGATTCGACCGGGATGAATCTATTGAAAACGGTGTAAATCTACAATAATAATTATTTTAATCACATAAATTATTAATAAAGCATGAAAAAATGCAACAGCGTTTAATCAAATTTCTTATGCGAATTTTTTTTTTGTCTCGTGATAAAAATCAAGAGTCATAAAAGGAAACTGTCTTCTTGTCATTCCTGGCAAGAAATATTCATTTTTCAGTCCTAAGCTCTGCATCAAAAACTGACGTGACTGCCGAAGTCGTGAAGGTGATGGGCGAATATTTCTTGCATGGATCAATTTTGATGTAAGGGAAAATAAGTTAAAAAATAAATTGTGAATAAAAATATTAAAAGTTAAAATAATCCATTTTTTCAAAACTCTATCTTGAGAAATGGGCCTGAATGGCCGAATGGCTAGCGCTCTGTGGCTCGGTAAAACAGGGTTCGAGTTCCGGCGGTGCCCTAGATGTTTATAGTGGTTTGAAATTCACTCTAAACCATAGGTCCTAGTCTAACAGGATCGTAGAGTGTTGCAGAGGTATGGTTACTCCGCGTCGTGAAGGTGATGGGCGAATATTTCTTGGGCGGATCAATTTTGAAGTAAGGAAAAATAAGTTAAAAAATAAATTGTGAATAAAAATATTAAAAATTAAAATAAGGCATTTAAAAAAAATATCTTCAGGAATAGGTTAAAACGATAAAAGTTTTTTATAGATGTTCTGGAATTTTATTGCAGTGAAAACAAGGTATTGTTTAAAATAATGTGTTAATTTAAATAATTAATGTGTTTGGCGTGAATATTATTGCAATTGTGTTTAAATCTAAGTGAAAAAAATACTAAATATTGTTTTAATATATTATTAAATTGATTACAGTAATGCTTTTGAATGGAACCTGAATGGCCGAGTGGCTGACGCTCAGTACCACGGTTTCGGGTTCGTGTCCCGAGGATGCCATGGTTGTTTGTAGTGGTTCTGAATCCACTTTAAATTGTAGGTCCCAATGACTTGATTGTAGAGCGTAGGGCTGGCAAACCTACCTTGTAAAAGAAGGCGATATCTCATGCTTCGAAATCTGGCAGACGGCCTTGGCCCACCATGGGGCTGTTGCGAATTAATGAATGAATAAATGCATGATTTGCATGATGAATGTATTTGAATTTATTGATATTTAATTATATTAATGTAATGTACGTATGAAGTAACCTGATGTCCGAGTGGCTAGTGCTCTGGCGCTCGTTACCCCAGGTTTCGGGTTCACGTCTCGGCGGCGCCATGGATGTTTATAGTGGTTTGAAATTCACTCTAAACCATAGGTCCCAGTCTAACAGGATCGTAGAGTGTTGCAGGGGTATGGTTACTCCGTGTCCGTCGTTTATCTTCAAGCTACACGCAATTCCTGGATAGTTCTAAGCGAGTAACGTGGGTGTAGCACTTACCTGAAGGCATCCATCAAAACTGTCTAAGTTTTTGACAGCTGCATTAGAATAAAAACAATATCTTGAGGAATAAGTGAAAAAGATAAAGTGAAAGAAACAAGACATAGTCCAAAGATTATAATGTAAATATTATTGCAATTGTGTTTAAATCTAAAGGAAAAAAATACTAAATATTGTTAAAATGTATTATTAAATGGATTACAGTTGTGTAATTAAATTTCTTGATATTTGGTTTTTAATAACTTAGTGTCCGTATGAATTATTTAAAAAGAATTTAATGGAATTACCATTCAGCTGCAATTTAAAAAAATTATACACCAATAATTTTTTTCTAAATTTCATTTGATAGGTAATGGAATCTATAATCGCATATAATTATTTTTTAAATATTTTCTAATTAATTATTAAGAGTTCTATGCATAACCTGAGAATTAATTCATTTTAAGTCATTCATTTGAAGGAAAAGTTATTGTAAATTCCCTAGGGCTGTTCTCTTAAAATTAAAAAAAATAATTAGATCAAAGTTAATGGTATTGAAATGATCCATTATTAAACATTTTGTTCCATCTAATGTAAATAACAAAATTACTTTATTAAAATATAAATTATTTATTTATATATTTCCTCTTACCTATGTTTTACAGTACAAGGAAGGAATTATATTGATTACTTTTCAATTATTTCACAATGTAGAAAATTTTTCTTTTAATATTTCTAAAAGAAAGTATATATTTTAATATGTTGACGATAGCAGTATTTTAACGATTATTTAGCCTTGATTTTGTTAAATTTTTCGTTATCAAAAAAAAAAAAAAAAAAAAAAAAAAAAAAAAAAAAAATGACTGAAAATAAATTAAACTGCAAACATGAATAAAACTATTTACTGAAATAAATAAAACAAAACATTTCTTTTTTTTTAAATTTCATTCCTTTCAATCTTATGAATTTTGTATTTACTGTATTTCCTGCTTTTTTCTTGTAAAATTAAAAGTCATATTAATATAATAATTTGCTTCTAATTTAATTACATTAATTTTCTTCTAATCATACTATTATATTAATTTGCTTCTAATTTAAGAAGAATATAAAGTTAATAAAAAAAAAACTAAAGTTAAAAACCTAAAAAAAGTTTAAAAATTATGTCTATTTTTTTTCTTTAATTTGAAAGAGAAAAATAGTTTTAATCAGTTTTCTAAATATTCATATAATTATAAGCATCTGATATAATTATACAGAATATATATTTTAAATGTAGAATATTTTATGAAATTATAATTATATTTATTGTCAAATGTAAATTTTATCAAAATAAATATGAACTACCGGGTTCCACAAGCCAAAATAATGTATAAAGCCGTTATTATTAAATTATTTATAATCATTAAAATATGCTTAAATGTATTTAGGTCATCAAATTACATGTCCATTAATTATATCTGACATAACATTATGCAATATTCAAGTCTCAAATAGCATAGTCGATGAGAAAACTAGAGTGGTTTCAGTTTACATAACTAGACATTTCCTATCAATATTTACAACCTAGTATGTAACGATTTGAATCGTAAGAGCATTAAGTACTTCTATTAAAATATATCTGAGAACTTGAGCGGATTGACAGCGACGTACCAATATTTTATAATCAAAATATTTTAATAGTATATTCTTTAAATGCGTAATCATTCTAACAAGATTTAATTATATAATACAGATTTATGTTTAAAGCTTATGTTGAAGAATTATAGATTCTTTTTCGCTATACTTGTAAATATTTTATATATCCTTAATTGTGCACTTCGAATTTGAATTATTTTACAGAACTAGAAATTAACGTAATTATATATATATTTTTTAATTTAAATTTCTGAAGAAGTTTACATTTTTATAAGTTAATAATTATTTAATATGTTTTTTTCTTTACTTACAAGAAAAATAAAGCTCAATTGAATAAGTGCATTACGGAGTATTATTGTACAATATGTGGTAAACATACATGCCCCTGAATGCATTATTATTTTTGTTTTACTATGCTATCGTTATTAAAATCATTCAAAATAACAATTTCTAAATTTTAATAAGTTTAAAAAAATAATTTGCTTTAAAAAATGTTACATAAGTGATCTTTACTAGACATTAAAGATTTTACTTTAATTTGTCTAAAATTTTTGCAAACTATCCTGGTATTACATTGTATTAAATCTTTATCAT
This sequence comes from Caerostris darwini, assembly GCA_021605075.1. Lineage (NCBI taxonomy): Eukaryota > Metazoa > Arthropoda > Arachnida > Araneae > Araneidae > Caerostris > Caerostris darwini. Next base: position 211,665 of record BPLQ01001736.1, on the reverse strand, counting down.
AAAGAAAAAATTTAAACTATTCTTACATAAAAGCCAACAATGTTTTTACAGATGTTAATTCTGTTTTTCGTTCATTACACTTTCGATATATAAACTTCATACGAAAAAATAATGTCAACCATAATATTAATTATCATAAGATAAAACAATTATTATTATTTTTCACAACTTACATCTATTTTTTTTTGGTTAAAAAATAAGTATATATAATTACATTTTAATAAATCTTTATCATAAAATTTAAACAATTCTTACTTAAAAGTAAGAATGTTTTTACAGATGACAAATCTGTTTTTCGTTAACTTTACTATTCATATACCTGTCATACGAAATATTAATGAAGAATGGAATTAATGAGGTGAAAAATCAATTTCCAACGAAAACAAAAAAGATCCAACCGAACACAGAAGAAATTACAGCGTGAATAGCGAAGTTGACAGCGACTATTAGAAGGAATATTCTCAGTTAATGGATTGGATAATAATAGAAAATGATAGCTCATCTTTCATAAGTGTCTTTTACTTCTTAAATTGCGATGACTCACATCTGATTTTGAGGATTATGCACTATCTCAAATCGCAGAACCCAAAACTAAAGCCTAATGTGATATGTACGTCTGGAAATTGTACTTCTTGTTGCATAAAGATGATATAGCATAGTATTTTTTATATCATCTTAAATGCATCTATTTTATCATTACTTTTATGTGACTTTTGAAGCATTTGTTATCTTTCGTTGAATAATATTAATGATGATTATAGAGTAATTTTATTCCATTATTTATAACGATTGGAGTTGGCTTGCTAACAACTCTTTGCTCTATTTTTCATCTTCATTTTAAAAATTTATTACTTTAAGAATTTATTTTTATCATGTGTGAACATTGTTCGATAGCTCGGACTCAAGAAACAAATTCCAAAAATGACACATACTCAGTTAATGGAAATAATACTCGACACAGTGGACTGTATGTAAATAAACTCCTTTATTTTTGGCAGTCATCAAACTCGAAGATGGAACTGCCCACATAACCTTTCTTGAGGGTTACACTCAATTATTTATGCAGTCATCGCGCTCATGGATGGACTGCCACAAGCAACCTTTCTTGATGGTCGCTGGGGTTGAACTCAATGAACTATGCAGCCATCGCAACTCATGGATGGACCGCTAACACCAACCTTTTCCTTCGGTCGCTAAGTTTCAACTCGTTTTACTTACATTCCTTCTTTCTCTCCCTGGCCCTCACCCCCTGCCAGACACCCCCACAAACAGGATGTTTTCCGGGCATAGGGCGTTGACCTCCCGCAGACGGGAGAAGTTGGGTTTCGACGTAACAAACATGATGTTGTATTGGTTAGGGGTCTGTGATGTTATCCGAAAATGAGGGCCAACCATTGTACTCCATTACTTTGTACTGCAAATAATACTCCAACCATTACGGCATACCACAACCATACCACAACCATTACAACCATACCACAACCACTCCAATACGGCCAACCATTGTACTGCAAATAATACTCCATTGCAAATTTTGGTGGAAAATGGTACCTTGGGAACCTTAAATCTTGCAAAGCTTCATAAATAGCGTTAGTCTTAAGGAATTTTCTGGAGAATTTGGTTTTTGTTGGTAGTATGGTTTTGAAGCATAAGAGTTTTGTAGTATGGTTTTGAAGCATTTTCCGAGTCTTGGTTTGGGATTTTAAACATTTGTATATCCAATAGCTATAAGTACTTTTAGTGCATTAATCAATTCCTTCTTCATTAAGTTTCACATTTATCACTTTTGGTCTTTCCCCATGTTTGTGGAGCTGTATAGTGCTTCTTATTATATTTGGAATATTTCATCCTACATTTATGCCTAGAATTTTCAAACTTTGATATATTCTTTTTGGTATTGTATGTGATAGCAGTTCTTGTAAAATTTTTAATACTTTATTCTTCATTTACGACTAATATTTTCAAACTTTTATATATTCTTTTGACTATTGTATGTGATAACATTTCTTATAGAATTTATTACAATTCATTCCTCAATTATGACGACATTTATCTTAATTTTGTATATTCTTTTAGATATTCTAGAACAATTCATTCTTCATGAAGTGTTTGATCTATTCAACATTTTTACATTCATGTGGCTATTTGAATTTGGCCATTCTTGTAGTATTCCAATCAATTGCTTCATATATCTGTTGTATTATTAAACATTGACATATTCCTGAGTTTATTCATCCATTCTCGAATGTTCACATATGATAAGTTGAAATTTGCGGAGCAGATTTCATTCTAATTAATTTATTATTATTATAAAATAAGTACAAATTGTGAAAAAATAACAAACATAAGATTTATTGAATTCAACAAAATTTAGTTTTAATTAAGCACATAAATGCAATATAGTATCCATTTGATATATCAGATAAACAATATTTCAAATCATTTTTGTCTCTCCAGAAACTCGATATAGCGAGGGATTTTTGAATTAGAAATATATATATATATATTACTTTTTTTAAATTTATAAGATAAAAATTACATCCCTCTATGTAACTACCTTCATGTCCTTTTTTGGTTCTTTTAACTTCACACAAGTTTCTAATCTATTGGTTATTAAAACGACGTTTTGTAAGATTGACAACTTGATTGGTCACTATTAAAACTGCTCTAAAAAGTATTTAATATTTACTCTATAAACAAGCTAATTCACTTATAAACAAATTCTACAAAACATTTATATTTACAAATTGAAAGGAGGGAATCATTAGATTTATGATTTTGTTCGCTTTGATTACTAAAAAGTCAAGTATAAATATATATAATATGAATATGAAATATAAGCACAAATATCAAAGGAGATAAAGAAAACAACTGAAATCACGTTTATTTTGCAATCCAACGTTACTACTGATATTTACTATTTCCGTAGAGTTTACTAATCTATATGGGGCTTTTCGGATTTTCCTGTCAATATGTTTTGCGACTGTATATCTTGCAAAAATATTTATGTTCTTCGTTTTATCTGCCTTTGCAGCTTTTGCAGTCCAACTTTTAGATTTGTGTGTTTATTATTATTATATTAAGGTACCCCAGAGTGTTTGCTTTGCGAATACTCTGATGATTGTATTAAGCAGGTTGTATAATTTATGAGTAACAAATCCCTTTGGCAAGCAAAATGGTCATGTTTCTTGTTCACTACATGTCTATTCTCTCATTTTTGCGTTCATGTATTACCTTCACAATATATATCTATATCTACATCTATTTCTATCTGTCGCCGACGGCCATACCATGCTGAATATACCGGTTCTCGTTAGATCACCGAAGTCAAGCATCATTGGGCGCGGTCAGTACATGGGTGGGTGACCACCTGGAAACATCGCGTGCCGTTGGTATTCACACATTTGGGACCTGAATGGCCGAGTTTCTAGCGCTCTAGCGCTCGGTGTCACAGGTTTCGTGTTCGAATCCCGGCGGTGCCATGGATGTTTGTAGTGGTTCGGAATCCACTTTAAGCCGTAGGTCCCGGTCTCATATGACTGTAAGAGCGTAACGGAGCAAAAGTCAGGCTTCTACCTACGGGTGCTCCATCACAACAGAAGCTGCTTCCTTCCCCTTCAATCATGAGTACGTATGGGCTCGTGGGCTTGGCCAGCCAAGTGGGATAAGAAACAACAATAACATTTCTATCTGTCTATCTATAAATATATATAAAAACGTTTCTTGCATTTTTGACAATTAATCAATTGCTTTACATTCCCTAAGCTGCACGTTAAATTACGCTATTTGCATGTTAAAAATGAATTAAAAAGATTTATGGGTTAGTTTTGATTTTTTCAACTCTGATTCCACTTTACGTGCTGATTTATTTACCTTTGATTCCATTTTAAGGGTTGATTTATTTCCTTTCCCTTTTTCCTTTACAGCAGCCTCCAAGTTTATAATACAAAACCGGTAGGATGTGAAATTGCATTAGAAAGTACTTTAAAATGGAGAACAGTAAAATAAGTTTTAGATTTGACACCAGAATCACTTGCTTTGTCTCCTCAGTTTTGTGTTCCTGTATTAATCTTCTGCATGTGGATCCGTTTCACTTCTATTCTCTTCGCTGTGTTAATTGTTCTGGTGTTTTAATTTTTCAAGTAGTTGAGATTCGTCTAACTATACGCACTGCTATGTTTCTTCCGCTCGACTTACATTCTTCGTAAAAGCGTTTAATTTTTTCACGTTTCCTTAATATTTAAAATGCTCGAATTGCTCTTCAAGTGTCTGTATGTTTCTGAACTAAATTTTGTGTAAGCAAACTTGCTTTCAATGTAAAACTGAATAATGAGCGAATGTGTTATTTTTGTTTATTAGCTAGTTTTATTAGTTTATTTATTAGTGATATATTTAACAATTTGTATATTTATTTTTATACATTTTAAAAACTAAACTAACCCATAATTCCTTAACTTATTTTAGTTTATTTTAGACTGTTTGTCATAAAAAATATTGAATTAAAAGTTTACTGAAAAATAATTAAAAGAAACAAATAAAATAAATTGCTGTTAAAAAATAAAATTTGTTTAAAAAATAATAAAGTTTAAATAAAAAAAAATAAAATAATAATAATGTTTAAATAAATAAATAAGTTACAAATAAATAAAGTTGTTGTTTTTCTTTACGTAAATAATTAATTATATGAACGTGATAAAACAAATGCCTTACAGCAACACAAATAAGTTAATATAACTAATGAAATTAATGAGTGCAATGTTGAAATAATATACTTAATAATGATAAATAATGGTGTAAATAATGATTGGGTCCATATTTCCCATGATGAGTCCGTAGACTATCATCAGCAATGAGTGATTTCAATACATTACAATAATTACAAGATGATTTTTTTTCTTCTAATGCAGCTGGAAAATAGACCGTGATCTTTCGCCATATGAACTGCACCGATGTTACTCACTTTGCATTACCCAGGGGGCGCGTGGAACTTGATGGTAAGCCACGGACGCGGAGTAACAATGCCCCCGCAGCGCTCTACGATCCTAATAGGACCGGGACCTACGGCTTAAAGTGGCTTCCGAACCACTGCAACACCCATGGGCAAAGCCGGGATTTGAACCCGATACCTGTGGTACCGAATGCCAGAGCGCTAGCCATTCGGCCATCAGGCCCCATTAATTACAAGATGAATATTCAAAAAATTTCATTTTTTTTTCTTAGTATTTTTGTAATATATAAATGAAATAAATGCATAATATGTTTGCAAAAGAAAAATATGAAATTGTATTTTTATCATTATTTGCAAAATAAAATTATACGGAGCAGAAGTCAGACTTCTACCTACGGGTGCCCCTTCAGAACAGAAGCTGCATCCCTCTTCCCTCCTTCCATGAGGGATACGACAACAACAACAACAAAAGAAAATTATGAAATATTTTAAACATCATTTTCAAAAAAGTAAAATATGAAATTAGTTTTTTAATCTAGACTAATAGATCCTCTAATATTTGTAATTTAGTATATGATATTTTCTCCATGCTCCAGGCAGCAGCTTTTAGCTTTTTAGTTCTTAAGATCGGTCCGGTACTCTCAATAATGTTAGATACTGTTATTTTCATATTTCTATTTCGTGAATTATAAGATTTATATTCTGATAGTTGAAGAAGTATCAGAGTATTTTCGTACATACAGCATAGTATATACATATTTTTCTATGCTTGAGGCAGCATTCAAGGTGTTTTTTATAAAATATATTTTTTTTAAATTTAGTACTTGTTTTTATTAGAAATGAAATAAATGTACAGGAATTCAAATATAAAGGTAAATGATCTGAATAAATATAAAAGTAAGTAATTTTAATAAAAATAAAAATAAGTAATTTTAATAAATATTAAGATAAGCAATCCGATTAAATATAAAAAAAGTAATTTTAATAAATATAAAAGTAAGTAATTTGAATATATATAAAAGTAAGTAATTTGAATAAATATAAAAAATTTTAATATTTATTAAAAATAAGATATTTTTTTCTTTTAGTTACCTGCCATTAAGTTAGCCGTAAGAATATTTTTATTATAGTCTTTTCAAGCCTAATATTCATGTTATAGTGTAATATCATACAAAAATACCCTTAATTCTAAGATTTCCATTAAATCTGCTAGTTATATTATTATAAAACATCAAATGATTTATTCTTGTTAAGACTGTTACTAAATAACTAGAGCATTTAATAAATCTATTTTGATATTGGTAAACATAGTAGGAATAGTAAGAATGCATGAATACAGCTTTGTTTTGCATATGTATAAATGCAAATGTATCTCGTCATTGGGATTTCTGTTCATTAAACAATTTTTAAAAAGTGCAGTTCAGGTTTATTTGCATTTAAGTGAATTACATTGTTGAAATTAATTAAACTTGAATTCATATCTAATATACACTGAAGTGACAAAAGTCATGGGATACCTCTTAATATCGTGTCGGCCCTCCTTTCGCCCGGCGAAGTGCAGCAACTCTACGTGGCATGGACTCAACAAGTCGTTGGAAGTCTTCTGCAGGAATATTGAGCCATGCTGTCTCGATAGACGTCCATAATTGTAAAAGCGTTGATGGTGCAGGATTTTGGGCACGAACAGACCTCTCGATGATGTCCCATAAATGCTCGATGGGATTCATGTCGGGCGATCTAGGTGGCCAGATCATTCGTTGGAATTGTCCAGAATGTTCTTCAAACCAATCGCGAACAGTTGTGGCCCGGTGACATGGCGCATTGTCATCCATAAAAAATCCCATCGTTGTTTGGGTACATGAAGTCCATGAATGGCTGCAAGTGATCTCCAAGTAGCTGAACATAAGCATTTCCAGTCAATATTCGATCCAGTCGCACCAGAGGACCAAGTCCATGCCATGAGAAAACAGCCCACACCATTACTGAGCCACCACCAGCTTGAACAGGGCCTTGCTGACAGTTTGGGTCCATAGCTTCGTGGGGTCTGCGCCCCACTCGAACCCTACCATCAGCTCTTACCAACTGAAATCGTGATTCGTCGGACCAGGCCACGGTTTTCCATTCATCTAGGGACCAACCGATATGCTCACGTGCCCACGAGAGTCGCTGCAAGCGATATCGTTCTGTGAGTAAAGGCACTCGAGTCGGTCTTCTGCTGGAATAGCCAAGAAAGCCAAATTTCTCCACACAGTTCTAACAGACAAGTCCCTTGTACGTCCCACATTGATTTCTGCGATTATTTGACGCAGTGTTGCTTGTTTGTTAGAATTTACGACTCTTTGCTTTTGGTCTCGGTCGTTAAGTGCAGGCGGTCGACCACTGCGCTGTCCATGGTGGGATGCTATGCCTGAAATTTCATACTCTCGGCACACTCTTGACACAGTGGATCTGGGAATGTTGAATTCCCTAACGATTTCCGAAATGGCATGATCCATGCGTCTAGCTCCAACTAACATTCCGCGTTCAAAGTCTGTTAATTTCCGTCTTGCGGTCATAATGGTGTCAAAACCTCTTCACGTGAATAACTTGAACAGAAATGAAAGCTCTGCGAAAGCACTGCGCATTTATACCTGTTCTAAGCGATGCTACTGCCATCTGAAAATTTGCATATTGCTATCCCATGACTTTTGTCACTTCAGTGTATATTACTGTGCCCAAAAAAAAGACCCATTATTTTTTTTTCAAAAACTCCTTATTTATTCTTCAAAATAATCCCCTCCGGACACAATGCATTTATGCCAAAGATTATTAATTAAGATTATGCCACTGCCATTATTTTTCCAATTCTCAATACATGCTAAAATGTCATCGGCAGGGATAACCTTCACGTTGAATATCTTCAATCGACTCAAAACGGGATCCCCGGAGTGGTCTTTTGTGTTTAGAGAATAGCCAGAATTCGCACGGTGTGAATACTGTGGTTGTGGTACGATATGGGTTTCATTTACAGACACGAAGAATAAATGCAGTGTTATCTGGCGCATTCAGTGATTTCCGTACCAATCGAGATTTGACGCGTTTGAGGCCCAGAATGGAATTGACCGATTCTTTTGAAATTCCAAAATCCTCAGCAAGATCTGTAATTGTAAATCGATGGTTTGCAAGCACCAAATCTTTAATTTTTCGGACGTGAGCTTCGGCGGTTGATGTTGATGGTCTACCAGAGGTCTCTTCGTCTTCAACGCGTTCTCTGCCTTCTTTGAAATGCTTATACCACTTGTAAACATTTCTTTCATATATAGGAATGCTCAAAGAATGCCTTCTGCAACATTCTATATGTTTCCGCAAACAAAATTTAATTCAAGTTCTTTACTCAATTAATTCAGACATTTCAAAAATCGCCGGAATCAGTTTTAGCATCTCACGAAGCCAAGCGTAACTAAAACACTGATGAATATTTTGACGCCAAATTTCACACAGATGTCAAGGACAGTGCCATCAACCTAGAAAAAGAAAAAAAAATTAAATTACATAGGATCCGGGAATTTTAAATTGAAAGTGGGTGTTACTTTTTGAAAACAGTAGTATATAAATTTGCATTTGAGGTGAAATAATCTGACTTTTTTTTTAAATCAGTTTTTTGTTAAATAAGAGAATGATTTTAATTGAATTTTATTATTTGGAGGAAAAAAAGAAATTATGAACTCGAACAATATTCGTCGTTTATACAGTTTGTTTATATAAATATTCCCGGAATAATCCTCTTAATAGCTAATTAATAGCTAGTTCTCAGTCAGAAACCCCAAAGAAGAGCGAAGTTCTTACGACATGTGCAGATAAGAATTTCACATTTCTGTAGGTGGTAGGTAATCTAAGTATATATACTCCTTGCATTGCATTCGAGAATGCAAATGCATTCTGGAAATGCAAATCTTATAGTTCATTGAAATTGGGGTGACCCTATGTGTTTTCTATGACACCCAAAATGATGCACACTATGCATTACGGTGAATTTATGTATTCTCTTTTTATACTGAATTATTTCAAATAGATATGTTTCGGAAATCTAAATTATGTTTAGTTTATTAGAAAACAAAATATTTTTATATTAGATACAAAATTTCTCAAACTTTAACACACTAACAATAAATTTCGAAAGGCAGCTTTGAAACTGTGAGAAATATTACTTACAAACATACAAAAAGTCTATTTAAACCAATTAAAATAATTTAAATCTATTAAAATATTTATTTAAACGGACTCCCCTCTCCATGGTACACCCTGAATTACGATGAATTTGTTATTATTTATTTATGGAAAATAACTTCAGATCGAAATGTTTCGAAAGTCTATTTAAATATTTATAATTCACTAACAAATAAAATATTTTTAAAGTTAATACAAAATTTCTGAAAAATTTGGTAATAATATTTTTTTTAATAAACTCTGGTAATGAATTTACAAAAGCAGCTTTCAAATTATGAGAAATAATGCTTAAATTAAAAAAAAAAATCAAACACATATGCGATAAAGTTTATCCGTTCCCATGAAAAAATTATTCTCCAACAAAAAGAAATTGATAAACCTGAATCCCGAAGCTGAAGGAAATTGTCTTCGTGTCAGAGCTTTGTCACGTACGGCAAAAAAAAATTAGCAGTTTCTTACCGTCTTACTCATCAAAGGTGACGAAGCTTAAAGCTATGAAGTTGATGGACGAACGTTTCTCCTACAAATCGATTTATGGATCTCGGTAAATGGTAAAAGGGACAATATGTTCTAGATGGGGAGATAAAATTAGGACAAAGTTACATCAGCTTTTCGAAGATGAAATACAATTAAACTTATCTATGAAAAAAATTTAATCCCAGTGAAATAAAAACATAAAAAAATCATCAATAAAAAATTAAAATGTAACACACTAAGAATTAATTGACAAAAGTCATTTAAATATGTGATAATAATGAATAGGTATACAACAAATTACAAACAATTACGCGTATGGATTAAAATATTACAAACAGTTACGCGTATGGATATACAAACATTTATGTGTTTGGTTATAAAACATTAAAAATAATTATGCGTAGGAATATAAAAAATTACAATCATCATTTTATCAATACATCATTTTATCAAGTATTATCCTCCAATGCAGAAAAAAAGAGATAATTTTCAATCACGGTATGTGAGGAATTTGTCTTCCTGACAGAAGACGTCACATATGACAACGTATCTGTGAAATTAAATTAATTCCCAGAAAAATAAAAATATATATAAATCATAAAAAATTATTTAACACACTAAGTATAAATTCACAAAAGCCATATAAATACGTAGAATAATACGTATGGATATGAAAAATTACAAACAATTATGAGAAAATTAATTTTACTAATTCATCCAATACAGAAAAAAGAGATAATTTTCAATCACGATATGTGAGGAATTTGTCTTCCTGTCAGAGTTTCGTCACGTATGACGAAAATAAAGATTAATAATTTCTTACCATCTTACATCAAAGATGAATACTATGAAGTTGATGGACCAAAATTCCTCGTAAGAACCGCTTAATGGTCTTACCAAATGATGAAGAGAAAATATGTTTCATATTATGATATAAAAGTTAGAATATTGTTACATTTATCTAACAAAATAGTTTTTCCCGGAGTAATATGAACATTAATAGAAAATTATTAGGACTTATTTTACAAAAAGAGTTTTTATATTACGGATATAAAAAAAAAATACAAACATGTATGAAAAACTGATCATATCTGTTCCAGTGAAACAAATATTCTTCAACACAGAAAATAAAATTATAAATTTGAATTGCGAAGTGAAAGGAAATTTTCTACCTGTCAAAGTTTGTCACGTGCGGCGAAAAGTTCTTACCCTCTTACACATTAACGTTGATATAACTTCTGTAACTTTGAAGTTGACGGACGAACATTTCTGGTATGAATCGATTTATGGGTCTTGGCAGATGACGAAAGGGATGTGTTTGAGATGGAAAGATAAAAGCTGGAACAAGGCTACATGTTATTATTAAAAAAGAAATGAGAATAATAAATTGTTCACATTGAATTATTTCCTAGAGAAATATGAACATACGAATTAAAATGATATTTAAACATGAGAGAAGTTTGACTCGTACCCCATCAGTAACATCTGCTGCTAGTACAGGAGAATTCTAATTTAAAAATGACAATGATGATGTTCATTGCAATAGCGTCTTTTAAAGACGAGTAGAATTGTTGTTGATTAAAAGTGCTTGTGTAAACATTTTCTAGCAGCAAACGACTGCCCAGCTTTCTATAGAAAGTTTCCAAATGCAGAAGCAATTGCATGCAAATTTCACATCAAAAGCAACCTCTTTCTTCATCGCCAATTGGCGAGTTTTCTATATATTTACATAAAAGTATTATCAATATATAGTGTGGTTACCCCAACAAGCATATCACTTATGTGATGTGAGACATGTGATGCTCTCGTTTATCTTGTACATGATGTAGGATGTTATACGTATGTAGGATGTTGAAAATGAACCCATTTCTTTGGTTTAGAACCTTGACGTGAATAGAATATCTTAGTTCAGAAATCCATCCTTCTTACAGTATTTCTCTTTCATCTACGATCTCAGAAGGAAATTCAGCATAAAATCGCCTTGCTTGAACTTCTCAAATATATTTGATAAGATTCGGGGTTTTTCATTTAAATTGTTAAGTTGTTTCTGATAAAAATTTTATGATACAAGAATAAAGTGCGTTGTCCTCTTATATTGTGATATTATTAGTTATCGCACTCATTTAAAGGCGGATGCTCTTATTCATCAAGGACTTGGGGATCCATATGGAATACACATAGTGATCTATCCGCACACCCAAATAGAAACTGTTCTTGAAACTGCGTATTCCATATGAACCTCTTTCAGAGATGTTTTATGGATGATAACGGTTTTCAATTAATTTCCAAGTCCAGAGCATTTTTTATACACTTTGTAGATTAACCAATACTTATGTGTATAGAGAACATCCCGCGTTGAATTGCAATCATTGAATATATTTACATGCCCATCTCAATTATTTCGTCCATCACCGTACACGAATAATTGTTTGCCTTCAGACCCGCCATACCAACATACCACCCACCCTTAAATACGGAGAATTTATGTATTTTCTTTTTATATAGCATTTTTTTCGAATAGAAATGAATGAGAAGTCTACTTAAATATTTATAAATTACTAGTAAGCAATTTTAATTTTTTTAATTGAATATAAAATTTCTGAATAAAAATTAATACAAAATCAACTTTCAAATGAGAAATATTGCTTACAAATATATTATATCAATATTCCAGTCAATAGATTATTCTCCAACAAAAAGAAATTGATAAGCTTGAATCACGAAGCTAAAGGAAATTGTCTTCGTGTCAGAGCTTTGTCACGTACGGCAAAAAAGATTTTACACATCAAAGGTGACGAAGCTTAAAACTATGAAATTGATGGACAAACGTTTCTTGCATAAATCGATTTATGGATCTCGGTAACTGGTAAAGGGATAATGTGTTCCACATGGAGAGATAATAGTTAGGACAAAGTTACATCAACTTATTTGAAGAAGAAATACAAATAAACTTATCAAAGAAATTTAGTTAATTCCCGTAGAAATAAAAATATTTATAAACCATAAATAATAGAATTGAAAATTTAACATACTAAGAATAAATTTTAAAAACAATTAAATATGGGAACATTAAGTATGGATATAAAAAGAATTACAAACAATTATGAGAAAAATCATCTTATCAATTCCAGTTAAAGAATTATCCTCCAATACAGAAAAAAAGATATAATTTTCAATCACGATATGTGAGGAATTTGTCTTCCTGACAGAGCTACGTCACGTATGACAAATAATAATTAATGTTATTAATTAATATTAATTAAGAATTAATTAATATTTCCTTACCATCTTACATCAAAGATGACAACAATGAAGTTGTTGGACCAAAATTTCTCGTGAGAGTCATTTAATGGTCTCAGCAAATGATGAAGAGAAAATATGTTCCATATTATGAGATAAAAGCTAGAACATTGTTACATTTATCTAACAAAGTAATTTTTCCCGGCGTAATACGAACTTCAACAGAAAACTACAAGAAATAAATTTACAAAAGCAGCATTTAAATTATCGATTTAAAAAAGTTACAAACCTGTATGAAAAAACTTCTGTTCCAATCAAACAAATATTCTACAACATCTGCTGGTGCAAGTGAATTCAAATTTAAAAATGACAATAATGAAGTTTATTGCAATAGTTTATTTTAAGGCGGCCTACAGACATTCACACGAAGATAAAAGTATATTTAGCTCAACTGCTTATAGCTGAGTATCGGATTTTCTGCTTAGAAGTGGAATTCTGTCACGAATATGTAATTATATGTCTTTAAATGTGTTAAATATTATATGTCTTGAATTGCGTATGTAAATAAAGATGTACGTTCTAAAACCTGCGCTTCAAGTATCTCAACCCAACCACATCCAGTTACAATCTTGTTGCCCAACCTGCAGACTACAATGTGTTATTATGCGACTAACTTCTATTATATTTTGTTTACATTTTCATTTAATTATTTCAAACAAAAATAATAATGAAATAGTATATTTTCTTGTAAGGAACTCTTACATCTAGTTCTTAATATAAAAATAATATTTTTGAGAATAATTTTTATAGGCCCTTCTGAGAATAGGATATTAAAGGGCCAATAATGATCAATACTATTCTGGAATAAAAATTAGTTTCTGTTTTATTAATATGTCTGCGGTTTTTTTCATGCATTGATTTGGATTGATCTGCTTCTCTATATTAGAATTATAAAAAATATATCTGCTTTGATATTTCGAATAGTTGTCACTTAATACAAATTATTTTGTTCAAACAGGTTTTCTAATGAATGTGGAATTATCTTCCGTTTCTTCCAATTTAAAAAATTATTTTACTGAAAGGAATGAATAAAAAAAAATATCATTTAAAAATTATGAATGATTTTTATCACAATTTTAATGTAAAGTCTTTGAAATATTTTATATACTAGTTTAACGACAATATTTATTTTGCATGAATACTTCAAATTGTATTTATTTTTAAAATGTCATAAACACGATTGCTTGTAATTCAATGCTAAAGTTGAAGGTAATTTAAGTAATGCTATATATTTACTAGGGCCTGACGGCAGAGTGACTAGCGCTCTGGCGCTCGGTGCCACAAGTCTCAGACCCCTGCCCGTGATGTGCCATGGATATTTGTAGTGATTCGGCACAGGGCAGACACCCCAAGAGTAGTCTACTCATGGATAAATTGAAAGAGGACAGTTTCTGCTATGATGAAGTACCTGTAGGTAGATGCTTGTCTGGGCTCCGCGTCGTTGAAGAAGGAGGCAATGCCTTTCGGGAAGCCTTTTAGACGGAACTGCCCTGTATTTACATATCGTGTGGGAGAAAACCAGGAAAAATCTCACCAGTCACTGAACATCACAAACGCCATCTAGTCTCCTCTTTATTTGAAACAGTGACTACAACAAAGCTGCCAGAAGATTGTGCTCATCAACGGCACATGTAGCCAATGAGTCGGGAATTTTTTAAATCAAAATATGATAAATAAGAATAAAATATTTATCAAAAAGGATCGATTGGATAATAAAAAAAAATGTTTCAGAAAAAATCAGTCGAATGTAATTTACTTTCCAACTGATCTCGTTATTTTCAAACTTTAATGATAATAATATCTTACTTTTTTCCAACTCAAAGCACTGTTTTCTATCTTGTTAACAGGAATACTTTGATATCCTCTCGTGGAAGGCAGTCGTACAATTCTCCGAAAATTGGAAGTGTTTATTCAATTTGCTGAATTTATTTCTACCGCCTCTCATTGGATTAGGGAGATTTCCGATTACATTCGCTGAACAGAGGAGCAAATTAAATTATCGCTCCACTTGAGTTTTGAGTGGGAGAATTCATTATTTTTTTGCATCGATGGATTTGATACAAATGATCTTACACCGGGATATTTTGAGAAAAACTAATCATCGATATAAGTGAATTATTTTTTTATACAACAAGTTTTATCCGTTTTATTTTCACTTTCGAATTCGGAATTTGAAAATTACTGAGTCGATAATGAAATGATTTGAAATAAAGAGACATTATAATTAAAAATTCAAAGATTTAAGCATTCTGTGATTTATTTTCTTTTAAAATAGTGGCTGCAATGTTGAAGATCCATACAATTTAAATGGTAAAAAGAAGATTATGTTGGAAATTATGCTAATGTTAATTAAAACATTTCCTAAATCATCGAATTTCTAAATTTATATTTATTGATGAATTTAGATATGGTTTATTTATAGAGAATGTTACAAAATAAGCTTTTGTTAACTTATAATTTGGGGAAATAATGGATTTTCTAAATTTATCTTTAAAAATAAATTTATGCTTCTGAAACAGGAAAAAAATAAATGTGAGCAGAACTCAATAAATAATTAAAAAATATGAATGAACATAATGGAAGTAAAATTCAATTAAGCGTTCCCATTCTTCTTTGTATAATTCCAATATTTACTAGGAAATTAAATTTTGCAGAATATATTAATTTCCTACGGCTATCGCTAAACTAATAATTTGCTAAATAATTGATTTTTTTAATTTATCGCTAAAAAATGTATATTTCTTAAACAGGAAGAACATAAGTACAAAATCAATAAACAATTAAAATATGTATGGGCCTATGGAAGTAAAATTCAATTAAGTATTCTCATTCATCTTTGTATATTTCCAATATATATCCTAAAACTAAAATTTTCAAAATATATTCATTTTATACGATAAATAACAAATATTTAACGATTATAAATCATGTGTATCTATGATTTTTATTAAAAATTATGATAAAATTCTAATATAATAAAAAATTTTTAGATACGAAAATTTAAAGAAATAAAAATCACTTTGTTAAATTTACATTAAAAACAGTTTCATAAGAAATTCAGGTGATGAAAATGAAGTAAACAATAAAACGAAATTCTTATTTCCCTAATGGCAATTATCTTTAATAGCCGGATATAATTATTCATTCTGAAGGCTGGCGATAGGGTGAGATAA
The DNA here is from genome assembly GCA_021605075.1 of Caerostris darwini. Taxonomy (NCBI): domain Eukaryota; kingdom Metazoa; phylum Arthropoda; class Arachnida; order Araneae; family Araneidae; genus Caerostris; species Caerostris darwini. Next base: position 195,561 of record BPLQ01001736.1, on the reverse strand, counting down.
TAATTTATAAAAATAATATAAAGGTTGCTATTATACTTCCGTAAACGTTTACATATTTTTAACTGGTAGGACTATTTCGGGTTAGGGGGCTATTTTGATAAAGAGGGTGGTTGATAGATAAATAAATAAAGCGTCATTTCCGGAGGATTAGTGAAAAATAATATTACAGATTTAAAAAAAATGAAAGTTTAACTGATTAAATATATGAAGAAAAGTTAATATTTTTTTATACGCTGTCATCAATAAAGTTTAATACTTCATTTATCACATTTTGTGTTTCAGAAATTTATAGGTATTTAGAAGTAATGGGCATTGCAGTGTGAAGGGCTTTGAAGGAAGTTATTTTTTGTACTCATATTCATCGTCATCTTCAGTGGAGCAATAGACCCATGGTGAGCCAAGGCAGATTTCCAGACTAGAGATGTTTTTCTTCATACGGGGAAAGGTTGCCAGCCCTACGTCCAACTCTCTACTGCCATAATACACTGCCAATTTAAAGTGGATACCGAATCACTGCAAACATCCATGGCCCTGTGAAAATTCAACCCGAAACCTTTGACAACGACAGCCTCATGTTTTGATATGATTAATATGAATACTAAAAATTTCCTTCAAAACCTTTTACACTGCAATGCCCATTACTTCTAAATAACATACACATTTATGAATTTCTCAAGCACAAAATTGTCACTCGGTTATCAGATCCCATTACCCAAATTAGATTTATAAAAAGACCAATTGTTTGCTGATGAGAAGGACATTCTGATATTTCCGTTTACGTTCCTTGTTGAAATAAAAAAAAAATATTATTAACAATGTGAAGAAGAGTTAAATTTTCATTGATTGCCATTACCCTAATACCTCAAATTTCCTGCAAACAATGTCTACAAAGCTGCGGTATAGATATCCTAAATGTGCTTCAAGTTATGGACCACTCATTGTCACACTTATCGAAATTTCCCTCACCAACGGACTTATTCTGCTCACCAACAGATTCACCTCAGCCCCGAATGAAGCATTTTTACATTCTAGACACGATAAATAAGAATAAAATATTTATCAAAAAGCATTGATTGGATAATAAAAAACATTGTTTTAGAAGAAATCAGTCGAATATAACTTACTTTCCAACTGATCTCGTTATTTTCAAACATTAATGATAATAATACCTTACTTTTTTCTCAACTCAAAGCACTGTTTTCTATCGTGTTAACAGGAATGCTTTGATATCCTCTCATGGTAGTCAGTCGTTCAATTCTCCGACAATTGGAAGTGTTTATTCAATTTGCCTAATTTATTTCTGCCGCCTCTCATTGGATTAGGAAGAATTCCGAGTTCATTCGCAGGACGGAGAAGCAAATTAAATTCTCGCTTCACTTGAGTTTTGAGGGGAAACATTCATTATTTTTTTGTATCGATGGATTTGATACAAAGGATCTTACACCTCGATATTTTGAGAAAAACTAATCCTCGTTATAAGTGAATTATTTTTAATACAACAAGTTTCACCCGTTTTATTTTCACTTTCGAGTTCGGAGTTTAAAAATAATTAAGTCGATAATGGAATGAATTGAAATAAAGAGAGATCATAAATAAAAATTCAAAGATGTAAGCATTCTGTGATTTTTTTTTCTTATAACTTAGAGACTACTAAGTTCGAAATTCATACAATTTAAATGGTGAAGAAGAAGATTATGTTAGAAAAGAAGCTTTTATTAACTTAAAAATTTGCAATTTAATAAATAATTGATTTTCTACGTTTATCTTTAAGAATAAATTTATGTTTCGCAATAGGAAAAATAAAAATTTAATAAAAATTAATAAATAATTAGAAAATAGGAATGAACGTTATGGAAGTAAAATTTAATTAAACATTATCATTCTTTTTTACATACTTAACAATATTTATTATAAAATTAAATATTTTAAAATGTATCCCTCTTATACGACTGAATAATAATTTAAATAATTATTATAAATCATGTATTTCCTAGTACTTTTAGTAAAAATTATAATAAAATTTTAAGGTATTAGAAGAATGTGCATATTGTAAGATTTTCAAAACATATATGTTTTCATTGCAAATCAGAGCGTCACTATACGTTTCCTATGTAATAGAATCCTATGGTGCAGCCTGCAGTACGGTGAATTTACCGCTTTCCATTTTTATGGTGGATTACTTCAAATAGAAATAATCCGAAAATCTACTTAAATATTTATTTAAACAGATCCCCATGATAAACCCTGAATTACGATGAATTTGTTATTTATTTGCTTTCTTTAGATCGAAATGTTTTGGAAGTCTATTTAAATATATATAATTTTACTAGAAAGCAAAATCTTTTAAAATTGAATATAAAATTTCTAAAATTTTAATACATTAGCAAAAAATCTACAAAAGTAGCTTTCACATTTTGAGAAATATTGCTTATGGATATCAGAAAAAATCATAAAATTATATGAGAAAACTTGTCCGTTCCAGTCAAAACATTATTCTCCAACAGAAAGAAATTGATAAACTTGAATCTCGAAGCTGAAGGAAATTATCTTCGTGTCAGAGCTTTGTCACGTACGGTTAAAAAGGATTAGCAGTTTCTTACCGTGTCACACATCAAAGGTGACGAAGCTTAAAGCTATGGAGTTGATGGACGAACGTTTCTCCTACAAATCGGTTTATGGATCTGGGTAAATGGTAAACGGACAATGCGTTCCAGATGGGGAGATAAAAGTTAGAAAAAAATTACTTCCTCTTATTGAAGAGAAAATACAAATAAACTTATCAATGAAATTAAATGTATTCCCGTAGAAATAAAAATATCCATAAAACATCAATAAAAAAGGAAGACTCAACACTTAAGAATTAATTTACAAAAATCATTTAAATATGTGATGATAATGAATCGGTATATAACAAATTACAAACAATTATAGGTATGGATACGCAATTACAAACAATTATGAGAAATTCATTTTACCAATACCTGTTAAAGAATTATTCTCCAATACAGAAAAAAAGATATAATTTTCAATCATGGTATGTGAGGAATTTGTCTTCCTGATAGAGTTTCGTCACATATGATGAAAGAAAATATTAATAATTTCTTATCATATTACATCACAAATAACCTAGCTCCTATAACTATGAAGTTGATGGACCACTTATTGGTCTTAGCAAATGATGAAGGAAAAATACGTTCCATATTATGAGATAAAAGCTAGAACATTGTTACATTTACTTAACAAAGTAATTTTTCCAGGAGTAATACGAATTTCAACAGAAAATTACTAGGAATAAATTTACAAAAGCAGCTTTTAAATTGCGAATTTAAAAAAAAAAATTCAAACATGTATGAAAAAACTTATCATATCTGTTCCAGGCAAACAAATATTCTACAACACAGAAAAGAAAATGATGAACTTGAATCGCGAATTGAAAGGAAATTTTCTTCCTGTCAGAGGTTGTCACGTGCGGCGAAAAGTTCTTACCATCTTACACATTAAAGGTGATATAACTTCTGTAACTTTGAAGTTGACGGACGAACATTTCTGGTATGAATCGATTTATGAGTCTTGGCAGGTGATGAGAGGGAAATGTGTTTCAGAGGGAAAGTTAAAACCTGGAACAAGGTTACATGTTATTATTGAAGAGGAAATGCGAATAATAAAACTTTTCAAATTAAATTATTTCCTAGGGAAATATGAACATTCGAATTAAAATGATATTTAAACATGAGATAAGTTTGACTTGTGGGCCATCAGTAACATCTGCTGCTAGTGCAAGAGAATTAAAATTTAAAAATAACAATGATGAAGTTTATTGCAGTAGTTTCTTTTAAGGCGGCCTACAGACATTCACACGAAGAGAAAGTATATTTCTCTAAAACTGCTTATAGCTGAGTATCGGATTTTCGGCTTAGAAGTGAAATCCTTTCATGAATATATAATTATATGTCTTTAAATGTGTTAAATATTACATGTCTTTAAATAAAGATGTAAGTTCTAAAACCTGCGCTTCAAGTATCTCAACCCAACCACATCCAGTTACAATCTGGTTGCCCAACCAGCACACTACAATGTGTTATTATGCAACTAACTTCTACTATATTGTGTTTACATTTTCATTTAATTATTTCAAACAAAAATAATAATGAAATAGTATATTTTATTTTAAGTAATTCTTACATCTAGTTCTTAATATAAAAATAATATTTTTGAGAAGTAATTTTGATAGACTCTTCTGAGAACGTGAGATCAAAGGATACGCATTATGATGGATACTATTCAGAAATAAAAATTAGCAGACTCGACATCTGTTTTATTAATCTGTCTACGGTTTTTCCATACATTGATTTAGAAATCTTTGAAATTACAAGAATCTGCTTCTCTATATTAGAATATAAAAAAAATATGCCTGCTTTGATATTTCGAATAGTTATCACTTAATAAAAATTATTTTGTTCAAACAGGTTTCTTAATGAATGTGGAATTATCTTCCGTTTCTTCAAATTAAAAAAATTATTTTACTTAACGGAATGAATAAGAAAAATATCATTTAAAACTATATGAATGATTTTCATCACAATTTTAATGTAAAGTCTTTAAAATATTTTATACACTAGTTCAACGACAATATTTTTTGGCAAAATGTTTCAAATGGTATTTATTTTTAAAATGTCATAAACACAATTGTTTTTAATTCAATGTAATAGTTGAAGGTAATTTAATTTGGTATTTTAAATAATGCTATACATTTGCAGGGCCTGATGGCCGAGTGCTCTTTTAGTTCCAGCGGTGCCATGGATGTTTGCAGTGATTAGTAGTCCATTTTAAACAATAGGTCCTGCTCTAACAGGGTTGTTGGGAGTTGGACTCACAAACCTACCCTATAGAAAGAAAACATATCGCATCTCTGAATTTCCAATAGGCCTTGGTCCACCATAGGACTGCTGCGCCGATAATAATGATATATATTTGTAAAATTAAAGGCTATTTTTTAACACTAACTATCCCATTGTTGTTGTGTCTAATTCTCAGTGTCCTGCAGTGTGAGACGGACACCCCAAGAACAGTCTACTCAGGGGATGAAAGGGGGAAGCTTCTGTTGTGATGGAGCATCAGTAAGTAGAAGTCTAATTTATCTCCATGTCACTGAAGAAGGAGATGAGTGCCTTCTGGGAGAACTTTTAGGGGGAACTACTACACATTTGTTGACTGTATTTCAGAAAACAAGAAAACTCCTACCAACCACGTGGTCCGACTAATGATGTATTTGTAATAATAAAGGTTATTTTTTTAAGAAATTATGTTGTTGTTGTGTCTAATCCTCAGTGTCCGGCAGTGCGGGACGGACACTATACGAATAGTCTACTAATGGAGGGAAAGTGACAGATTCTGTTGTGATTGGACATCCGTAGGTAGAAGCATGATTTACGGCCGTGTAGCTGAAGAAGGAGGGGAATCTTTTTCGGAAGGACTTTTAAGAGGAATTACCCGCACTTGTCTATCGTATGGAAGAAAATACATGACACCTCCCACCAGGCAGTACAATAATTGCTGAACATCACAAACGCCATCCAGTCTCCTAGTTTTTATAAATACTGTCAAAAACAAAGCTTCCAGAGGATTGAATCACAGAACTAACAATTACCAGCAGCGGATCTTTCAAATGAGCCACGAGCCGGGTATCATTAAAAAAATGATAAATAAGAGTAAAATATTTTTCAAGAAAAGATCGATTGAATAATAAAAAAAAATGTTTTAGAAGAAATCAGTCGACTGTAATTTACTTTCCAACTGATCCCGTTATTTTCAAACTTTAATGATAATAATATGATACCTTTTTTTTCAACTCAAAGCCCTGTTATCTATCGTGTTAACAAAAATACTTTGATATCCTCTCTTTGAAGGCAGCCTTTCAATTCTCCGAAAATTGGAAGTGTTTATTCAATTTAATGAATTTATTTCTGCCGCCTGTGATTGGATTAGGAAATTTTCCGAGTTCATTCGCTGGACTGAGAAGCAAATTAAATTCTCGCTCTACTTGAGTTTTGAGTGGAAGCATTCATTATTTTTTTGCATCGATGGATTGGATACAAAGAGCTTCATACCGGGATATTTTGAGAAAAACTAATCATGGATGTAAGTGATTTATTTATTTATTTATTTTAATACAAGTTTCACCCGTTTTATTTTCACTTTCGAATTCAGAGTTTGAAAATTACTGAGCCGATAATGAAATGATTTGAAATAAAGAGAGGACATAATTAACAATTAAAAGATTGAAGCATTCTATGATATTTTTTTTTTACTAATTAGATGCTTCCAAATTGAAGATTCATATAATTTACATGGTTAAAAAAGATTATGTTAGAAAATAAGCTTTTGTTTGCTTAATTATTTGGTAAATAATTGATTTTCTAAATTTATCTTTAAAAATAAATGTATGGTACAGAAATAGTAAAAATATAAATACAAATACCAAATCAATAAATAATTAGAAAATATGAATGAATATTATGGAAATAAAAATCAATTAAATACTTTCATTCTTCTTTGTATATTTCTAATATTTGTTATAAAATTAAATCTTTCAAAATATTTTTATACGGCTGAATCCTTTTATACGGCATTTGCTAAACTAAAATATGTGATTAAAAAAAATCTTAAACAAAGTGATTTCTTAAATTTATCTTTAAAAATAAATTTATGCTTCGCAATTAGAAAAATATAAGTACAATATCAGTAAATAATTAGAAAATAGGAACAAACATTATGGAAGTAGAGTTCAACTAAGCGTTAACATTCTTCTCTGTATATTTAAAATATTTGTTACAAAATTAAATTTTCCAAAATATGTTACTTTTATACTGCTAAATAATAATTTATGTAATGATTATAAATTATTTATATCATATATTTTTAGAAAAATTCTAAGATAATATAAAATGTTTAGATAGGAAGTTTTAAGGAAATAAAAATCACTTTGTTAAATTTACATCGACATCAGTTTCGTATGAAAATTCAGGTCACGAAAATTAACTAAACAATAAAACGAAATTCTTATTTCCCTAATGGTAATTATCTTTAATGGCCGGACATAATTATTCATTCTAAAGGCGGTGACAGGGTGAGATAATAATTTATAAAAATAATATAAAGGAAGTTATTATACTTCCTTAACCGTCTACATATTTTTAGTAGAGGTATTTAGGGTTAGGGTGTCTACTTAGACATTTTGGTAAATGAGTAGTTGATAGTTAAATAAATGGAGCCTCTCTTGGTACTTTAAGTGATCAAAGATATGAAGAAAAGTTATTACAGTTTAATATTTTGTCATCTATGTCGTTCTATAAATTATAGATCATATTTTGTGTTTGAGAAATTCATGATATATAGTTTAAAAAATCATAAATAAGAGTAAAATATTTGATAGGATCGATTGTATAATAAAAAAAAAATGTTTTAGAAGAATTTAGAGAAATGTAATGTACTTTCCAAACTGATCTCGTTATTTTCAAACTTTAATGATAATAATACATTACTTTCTTTTCAACTCAAAGCACTGTTTTCCATCGTGTTAACATAAATACTTTGTTATCCTTTTTTTGAAGGCAGTCGTTCAATTCTCCGAAAATTGGAAGTGTTTATTCAATTTGCTGAATTTATTTTTGCCGCCTCTCATTGGATTAGGAGTTTATTCGCTGGACTGAGAAGCAAATTAAATTCTCGCTCCACTTGAGTTTTGAATTCGAAGCATTCATTATTTTTTTGCGTCGATGGATTGGATACAAAGGATCTTACACCGGGATATTTTGAGAAAAACTAATCATCGATCTAAGTGAATTATTTTTTGTACAACAAGTTTCACCCGTTTTATTTTCACTTTCGAATTGAGAGTTTAAAAATTACTAAGTAGATAAATAAAATAACTTGAAATATAGAGACATCATAATTAAAAATTTAAATGGTAAAGAAAAATATTGTTAGAAAATAAACTTTTGTTTGTCTAATAATTTGCTAAATAATTGATTTTCTAAATTTATATTTAAAAAAATAATGTACGCTTCGAAAACAGTAAAAATATACATATAAGTAAAAAATCAATAAGTAATTATAAAATATGACTAAACATTATGCAGGTAAAATTCAATTTAAGTATTTTAATTTCCAATATATGTTATAATACTAAATATTTCAAAATATATTCATTTTACACGGCTTTTGCTAAATCAATAATTTGCTAAATAATTGATTTCCTAAATTTATCCCAAAAAATAAATGTATGCTTTGCAACGGGAAAAATATAAATATAAGAACAAAATCAATAAATAATTAGAAAATATGAATGAAAATTATGGAAGTAAAATTCAATTAAGCATTTTCATTCTTCTTCGTATATTTCCAATATTTATTATGAAATTAAATTTTTCAAAATTTATTCTTCTTATACGGCTGAATACTTTAATATAGCATTTGTTGAACTAATAGTTTGCAAACAAATTGATTTTCGAAATTTATTTATCATTTAAAACCGACGATGCACACGTCAAAAAAAGATTTGGTGCTTGCAAACCGTCGATTTACCATTAGAGACCTTGCTGATGATGTTGGAATTTCAAAAGGATAGGTCAATTCTATTTTAAAAGATGTTTTGGGCCTCAAACGTGTCAAATCTCAATTGGTAACGAAAAACACTGAATTATTTGGAAAACCATCGTCGCGTTGAAGTTTATGAAACAATGCTTTCTGTCTATCAGTACAAGTTGAAATGTTTCATAACTGAAGATGAGACTTGGATTTATGCTTACGACCCAGAAACAACCAATCAATCGAACCAATATCGCGGCAAAGATGAAGCAAGACCGAAAAGAGCACGCGAAATTCGCTCAAAAATCAAGGTCATGTTGACTGTTTTCTTCGATTACCGTGGTGTGGTGCATTATGAATTCCTTCCGCCGGGCCGAACTGTCAACAAGGAATATTATTTGCATGTTTTGCGTTGGAGGCCACATATATTAAGAGGCCACATTTATGGAAAGACAACTCTTGGCTTTTGCATCACGATAATGCGCCTGGTCACACTGCATTGATTTCGTGACCTTTTCGCCAAATATGAAACCCATATCGTTCTACAAACACCGTTTTCACCTGATTTAGCGCCGTGTGACATCTGGCTATTCCCTAAGCTCAAACGATCACTCTGGGGAGACCGTTTTGAGTTAATTGAAAAATATTCAACATGATTCGCCTCGCGCTTTGAAGGCCATCCCGGTCAATGACTTTTAGCATGCGTTGAGGATTGAAAAAGTGGTCATAATTACATTGTGTTCGGAGGGGATTACTTTGACGGTGATTAAATAAATTTGGAAAAATAAATAAAGAGTTCTTGAAAAAATTAGAATTGGTCTTACGTTTTGGGCACAGTAGTTTCGAAGTAAAATTATGAGCAATCCCATTCTTCTTCGTATATTTCCAATATTTGCTGTAAAATTAAATGTATTAAAATATGTTTGTTTATGCGGCTGAATAATAATTTATGTAATGATAATAAATCATGTATAGCGGTTACTTTTAGTAAACATTATAATAAAATTTTAAGATAATATAAAATGTTTGGGAAGGAAGATTTAAAGAAATAAAAATCTCTTTTTTAAATTTACATCGACATCAATTTCGTACGAAAATTCAGGTCACGAAAATGAAATTCTTATTCCGCTAATGGTAATTATCTTTAATGGACGGAGATAATTATTCATTCTAAAAGCGGTGTTAGGGTGAGATAATAATTTATAAATATAATATGAAGGTTGTTATTATACTTTAACAGTTTACATATTTTTAGATAATAGGGATATTTAGGGTTAGGATGCTTACTTACATATTTTGGTAAAGGGGTTGGGTCATAGTTAAGTATATAAAGTTAAGTATAAAATACTCATATCCTGAGGAATAGTGTGAAAATTATATAATAGATCCAAAAAAAGGAAGTTTAAGTGATCAACGACATGAGGAAAAGTTAATATCATTTAATAATTTGTCATCTATATGGTTTAGTATTTCGTGGATCATATTTTTTTAATTTCCAATGGCAAGGCAAATACAGGTAAAAAATAACAAGGCAAAAAACAAATCCAAAAAATAAGCATCCAAAAAATACAAAGATGATCGAAGTCGTTGCACTAAGAGTTCTCTCCCACGCTATTTTCGTTAAGGCAAGACAATTCCTGCCTTAGCATAATATTTTTTATTACATAAAAAGTTATTTATAATAAAAAAAATTTAACTGAAGGTTCATTTTACTTCTTTATTTTTGATTACGTTTGATAATTCAATTTTTTTTTCACATTAAATGAAAAATTTATCAGGTTAAACAGTAAATTCATATTATTCAAATATTATATAAATTTTAAATTGACGAGTTTAATAATAAAAAATGAATTGTTATTAAATAAATATTTAATGTAGGGATAGGTAGTAAAGACATATTTAATTAAGGTACGGATATGTTGAACACTAGATGGGCATATTGAACACTAGATATAAATAATAAAGGTATGTAAACCGCAGTTTAGCAAAATATCCTTCTTTATATAAATGGATTTCTACTTAGTGATTTAAGGATATATTTTTTTTTAAGATCCTGATGGTGTTTGTAAATTATCGATCACACGCTCTTGGTTATATTGAATTAATTTCACTCAATAGCATCAGTATTAATTTTCACTTTTTATATTTTCGCTCCATTTCATTTTTACGTTTCAACATTAAAAGTAGAAATTGCATCAAACATTCCAAATGTTCAATTTCAATGATCATTAAAACGATATTAGGTACACGAGCACCCAAACGATGTAATTGACAAATCCATTCCAGTTTGAATGTTTCACTGGAGATTCATGCATTTGATAAATCCAAGATGTGGAAAGGTAATTTGTATTTATCGTCAGTGAATATATTTCTCTTTAAACAAGTGCAAACTAAAATTTACACCAACTTTCATGATTTACTTAACTATTTAAATGTCACATCAAATGTTAGCTACATCAAAAAAATTCACATAATTTTCAAACTTGTGCTGTTTCACAATCTAATGTAATAAGGTAAAAACATAAAATTAAAAATTAAATTTAAAAAAAAAAACATAAAATTAAAAACATAAAATAAATTTAATTAGTCGTTAAAAACATAAAATTATATCCTATTCAATTAAATAATAAAATAAAAATTGATGTTGGATTTGATTTATTGTTTTTCTGGAAACTTTAGCATTTTTTTAATCCTCACATTTACTTTTTATCGAACGAATCTGTTTAAAATTTTAATTAGTTTATAAGCGTATTTATAATTATAATTTAGTTTTAATAATTATAATTAAAAAATTTAAAAATCCTAATCATAATTATTTAAAGATGACTAGATTTTAAGGGGACCTGAACGGTCGAGTGGCTAGCGCTCTGGCTCTGGCTCTAGATACCAAAAGAATAAGCAATATTTGCATTTGCCAGTGTTTCAGTTCAAGATTAATAGAAATCAATAAATTTCATGATTCGGGTTCGTCTTGTTTCGAAGTGCAGATTGGTTAACTCGTTTAAATTTTGATTTTTAAACTTAGTTGTGGGGGATCTATATGTTCTCTGTTCATTCATTGAAAACTCAGCAAGAGACTAGATCCACTGGTTAAAGACTGCCTAAGTAGTGGGGGGCCTGAATGGCCGAGTGGCTAGCGCTCTGGCGCTCGGTACCACAGGTTTTGGGTTCGAGTCCCGGCGGTGCCATGGATGTTTGTAGTGTTTCGGAATCCACTTTAAGCCGTAGGTAGCGGGCTCATATTACTGTAGAGCATCACGGAGCAAAAGTCAGACTTCTACCTACGGGTGCATCTTCACAACAGAAGCTGCTTCCTTCCCCTTCAACCATGATCTCATACGGTTTTGTGGGCGTGGTCTAGATTAGATATCTACCAAGTGGGATAAGTAACAACAACAACAGATTTTAAGAAGACTTTGACAATATCCATTATGTCTTCCTTTTCAATAACATTTTAAAATAACTCCACTAATATTAAATTATTAAAATTTATAAGAAAAGAGCAATCAATTTCTAAAATACCAGAAAGAAAAATTTGAAGGGCAAACAGTCCTAATGAAAGTAAGAAAATTAGTTTTTTTTTTTTTGCTGATTGCATTTAATCATATTAAAGTTATTAACTGCAAAACACTGAAGACGGTAAATAATGTTATGGAAATATCTGTAGTTTCTAAGAAAATGGTTTACATTTTTTATTCCTTAATTAAACTCAAAAATAACTCTGTTTAGTTATTTTTTTTTCTCTAATTTTGTACATTTTCAGTATTCATAAAAAAATAGATTTCCTACGTTTTTTACATTGTTCATAAGCCAATTAATTAAGATTAATTAATAAATCTTTGAAAACAAACACAACATAATGTAATTATCTTTCATTGATTAAAAGTTATTTTAATCTTTTAATCCTAAAAAAAGAGGCTGAAGTTACTTTACAAGAAAGGCTTATCAAAACAAAAAAAAGAAAGGTATAAGATGTATTTCATATTGATTTACATAAATAAAATCATCTAACAGTTTCAGTTAAGATTAATTTAGAGTGTGATTAGCATAGAGTCTCAAAATATAGAGTACTATTTTTGAGTACTCTATATTTTTGAGTGAGTTTTTTTGAAACTCTATTCTATAGAGTTTCAAAAAAAAAATTGGAAAATTATGAATGAATGTGGATTTTTTAAAACTTATTTTTATGCTTTTCTTTTTTGTTTGGTTTTGTTACGGTTAATCAATATGCTGTTGTTGTAATCAGTTTTGAAATTACATTTAAATTTTCATATTATCCCATCAAACATTTTAAGTTATTTTTAACTGTAATGCTCTTAATCCTTAAAAATATTTCTTAGCTTACTTTTCCTTAAAATAATAGTATTTGAATTTAAAGCTAAAACGAATCAGCAATAAATGTAAAAGATTATAATTTTATTTTTCTAATGCAGCTGGCGAACACTTGGACAGTTGTCTTGGATGCCTTAAGGCAAGCTCTGACCCGACGTTACTCACTTAGCACTACCCAGGAGGTGAGTGTAGCTTGAAGATAAGTGACGGACGCGGAGTAATAGTACCCCGCAATAGTACCACCGGGACTCGAAACCGAAACCAGTATTACAGAGCGCCACGCTCTAGCCACTCGACCATGATGCCCGTAAGATTATAAAATTAATATATTTAAAATACAGCGCTATATATCTTAATAAATGATTATAATTATTAAGTTAATTAATTATTAATGTATTAAGTTATATTAGCGTAAAGTGTCATGAATTAAGAGATTTTGGCCTCAAAAATCAATTATTGAAGCCGAACTGAATGTTTATCTCCATTGCAGGTACGGGAACAATAAAGTAGCCCTAAAAGTCCTTGTTTTTGACTAAGTAAGTGGGCAAGAGGATGTGAAGCCCTCTAGTTGCCTCAATATTGGAGGTTATTTCTATATTGTGATGATTTGATGACTAATCTGTGACCATGCATTTGAAAACTATACATTATCACAAAAATACCTCTAACGAAACAAGTGTACGATACAATTAAAATAAATTTTAAAAATGCAAATAATTTATTTCACAAAATTAATTCGAATAATACAATTGAATAACTTCTTTCTTGTCACTTGAATGTAGTTAAATGAAAATATAATACATATAATATAGCAATAACATAAATAAAAGATTAAGGAATTAAAGTCTTTAAAATACAGTATTTTTATATTCTATTAATAAATTATTATGATTCCTTAGGTGTTAAGTTATAATGGGGTAAACGTAATTTAACGTATTAGATTTTTGAATTAAGAGATCTTGGACTTAAAAAGCAATTCGTATACTCGAACTGAATATTTCTGTGTCAATTGCAACTATGGGAACCATAAAGTAGCTCTAAAAGTCCTTGCTTTTGACTAGGGTGAAGATTATTTCTTTACCGTGGTGATTATATGGACGATATGCAACAGCAATACTTTGGTGCAGCCTGGTAACTCTGAATCTATTGCAAATATGTTTTTCCTTGATTAATAAACTGTGGCCATGCATTTGAGACACATATATTTAAACAAAAATGATATTAACAAATAAGAGTATAATACAATTAAAGCTACTTTTATAAATTAATTTTTTAAATTAATTTGGAAAGCACAATTGAATTTCTTTCTTGTCATATGAAAGACATTAAATAAAAATACAATACCATAAATACAAAAAAAGATTCATGCCAAAATATAATACAAATTAAATATTACTATGCAAATATAAATAAGCTTTAAAAACGTTTAAATAAATATCAAACAATAAGTCTAGTTTAATGAACAATTTTTAAAATTATTAAGGAAAATGAAATGTTTAAGTTGTGAAAATTCAAAATAAAAGAATTATTTTTGTAAGGATCTTTGTAGATAGATTAGTTTAATACTATTTGTAGCTCAATGCAAAGTTATATTTAAGTGACTGGAGCATAAAACTTAATTTTCCAATAATAATAGCGAATCGTGAAAGCATGATTGAATAAACATTATGTTCCTTTTATCTTTTATGCTTCAAGATTCTATGGTAACGCCAAGAAACTTTGTATATCGCTTTGTTATATCTATTATATATACTACAGTAGTGTCTTAGATAAAATGCTACAAAAAATTCAAAGGATAAATATTCTTTAAGCATTGCCAATAAGAAAAAATAGTCAGATATTTAAAAACTTCTAAAAATTTTAAACATAAAAAAAATAATTGTTGTAGCGAAAAATAATACTTTTAAAATTTTTAAGTGTTTTTAGTAAAGTAACGTCAAAATGAGAATAAACAATTTATTTAAATTTTTTTATTCTTTATCATATTCACTAAATTAAACCTATTATGCTTTATTTTACAAACACAATGTAACTACATTTTTTTTTAGAAATACCATGAATTCGTGAAATTAATATCGTTATGGAAAATTAAAGAACATGTATTTTGGCAGATTTATTATTTATTCGAAAGCCACTTTTCTTTTTCATTTTTTATATCACTTCAATTTTGGGCATTTAAAAAATTAGTAATTGATATACTTCCATTTGTAATATCATCATATCTTTAGATGTTATAAAGATAGTTATGCCAATAATTATCTGATAAAATTTTAACATTTGTTTAAATCTGAACTTTTTACGAAATATTATAAAAATATGAATGAACTAAAATATTTCAGAACAGGATTTATCAGACTAAAACTAGATAAACAAATTTTGTAATGCAAAAAAAAAAATAAATAAATAAAAAAAATAAATAAATAAAAATAAAAAAATATATCAATCAATCAATAAATCACATTGTCGATCTATTGTTTTTTTAAATTTGATGAAAATGAACAGCATAATAATGAAGCAAGTAGATAGATTGGTTGATTGGTGTGAGCCGCTTCATGGGAAAAACGAGACAAATGTATGTTTGTAGTGGTTCGGAATCCACTTTAGGCCGTAGGTCCCGGTCTCCTATGACTGTCAGAGAGTCCCGGAGCAGAAATCAGACTTCTACCTGCGGGTGCTCTATCAGAACAGAAGCTGCGCCCCTCCTTCCAAGATGGGTACGACAACAGCAACATTAGATACCATAGATATCATTAGATTCCATCAATCTAGGCGAGTTATAATATGAGGTTTGAAATATTTTATTGAAATTGGATACTGAAAAAAATTATTGTAATTCATAAAACAAACTTCGTTCTTTCGTAAATAAAAAAAAACCCACAACAAAATATTCATTCCTTAAATTAAATCTCCGGTTAAAAATATGGAAGGCAATTTTTCGTCTTAATTTAAGATCAAAATAGTTCTGAATAATGTAAAACTAAAACTAATATAATGTTACAGAAATAAGAAAAGAAGATTAAAAAGATTACATTAAGAAGATTACATGATAAAAAATAAATCCGAGCTACATATACTTCCGACACAAGAAAAAAAGTTTTTTAAGTTCTAAAGACTTTTCAATATTATAGGTATTGGAATTTTGAGATATATATTTATAAGTACTATATTTTTATCCAAGCCCTATTTCATTTATATAATGAAATACAACCCAAGTTGTGAAATTTAAAAATCGTATGTCATTTATTTTATGAATTGACATGTTAGTTTATCTTACCGTATTAATATTCAAATATGTTTCAGTTTAAATATGAATATATTTAATTAGTGAATATAAAGCATATTTAATTAAAATGTTAGGAAATATCTGTTAATAAAATATTGTCAAATTCAAAGGTTTTATTATTTTAACAAAATATGCTGTAAATGAATAAATAAATAAAACTAAAAAATTTTTTTTTTTTTACAAAGCTTTTGCTATTTTATTATATGAATTTCCCAGAAATAATTAGTGGGTTAAACGATACATAAAACAATAATTATATTTTAAAAGATTATATGCAACACTGAAAAAAGGTTGATAAAATACAGAAATATAAATCGTATTAAATTACATTTTATTATTATTATTATTATTTTATTTTCGAAGATAATAATCAATAATATTTCTTATATTTCAATATGTATCATACTTAAACGATACAATTTAAAACTTTTATGTTAGTGAAAAATATGCACTACTTTATTTTTATATATGTCTCCAGATACGTCTAAAAACTTTTAGAAATTTTGAAGCTTTTAAGTTGCATTCATGCTTCCAAAGATTTAAATATACTTTTCATTTATGTAATTTAAATAAAATCATAGAATAAATATAACATAAACGAGATGATTGAAAAGAAAGTAAACAAAAAATATATTTTTAAAAATACTGTGATAATATATTTAAAATAATTTATTCTATAGAAAGATTTTTTTATTTTTTATTATTTTTTATTTTCTGAAATTTATTTCTCTAATTAACGAATCTTAGAATGGTAATAATTATAATAATTTAAATATGCTTGAATGCTTAAACCTTTAATGGTAACAAAAATACATATTTTAATTAAGGAAACTTTAATAACGAATTTATTTAAATTTATATTTAAAGAGTTTTATATTTTTCTTTGCTAATAAGTGGCCAGTTAAAATGTTTGTCTTTTTTCAACATTAATTTAATTTTTTTTATTGTAGTTAAATAGTGAAATAAAATCCAGTATTATTTAAATTAAATACATGCGTATAAAAAGTTATTTTCGAGTATTATTAGGAATTATAAGATATCTATTAATTGAAAGTTATTTTTCTATGTCTAGAGTTATGAATAATTATACACATGATAGTTGCTTTCATTAAAGTCATTTTGTTTTATAGAAAGCTTTTGCTATTTCATTATAATAATTTGCCAATAGGAATTAGTGGGTTTAACGATATATAAAACAATAATTGTATTCTATAGGATTAGATACAAATCAACAAATCAGAAAAACGTTGATAAAATATTGAAAAATGAAACGCATTACATTTTATATGTATTTTTTTATTTAAAAAAATAATAATGAAAAATGTTTGTTATACATGTATCTTACTTAAACGATACAATTTTAAATACTATTTAAAGCTTTTATATTAGTAAAAAATATGCATTACTTTATTTTTTCATTTTTAAGAATAAAATTAGATCTCCGGATACGTCTAAAAACTTTTACAAATATTTCACTTTTAAGTTGGATACATGCTTAAAAAGATTTAAATATATTTTTCATTTATGTAATTAAGATAAAATTAAATAATAAAAAAATATGAGAGATGTGATTATAAATAAAATTGAATACAAAATATATTTTGAGAAATACTATAATAATATATTTAAAATATTTTATTATATAGTAAGTTACTTATTTTTGTATTGATTTTCTGAGATTTATTTATCTAATTAACAAATATTAAAAAAACATTCATTGTAAATGATAATGATTATAATTTTGTTTGATTGCTTAAAGCTTTAATAGTAACAAAAAATACATATTTTAATTAGGGAAACTTTAATAATGAATTTATTTAAATTTATATTTAAAGAGTTTTATATTTTTCGTTAAGACAGCTAAGATCTGTCTTTTCTCCACGTTAATTTATTTTTTGATTGAAGTTAAATATTGAAATAAAATCCAGTATTATTTGAATTAATTACATGCATATAAAAAGTTATTTTCGAGTATTATTGGGAATTATAAGATATCTATTATTTAAATATACTTTTTTTGTACATAATATTTTTTTTCTTAGTTGTCCACTTTAAAGACATTATAATCAACAGAATTGTTTGATTTAATAAAATTATTTTTATAAGAAAGTAAACAGTATTAATCTACATATATTTATAAAAGTTCATTTAAACATTTATTGAAATATGCATTACTTTATTTTTTTCATTTTTAAGTATAAAATTAATTATGTCTCCCGATACGTGTAAAAACTTTCATAAATTTTTAAGCTCTTAAGTTGCAGCCATGCTTACAAAGATTTAAATATATTTTCATTTATGTAATTTAAATAAAATAAAAAATAAAAAGTATGGAAGAACTGATTATAAAAGAAACTAATTACAAAATATAATTTAAGAAATGCTGTAATAATATATTTAAAATATTTCACTATAAAGTAAGTTATTTATTTATTTTTTTTTGATTTTCTGAAATTTATTTCTCTAATTAGTGAATAATAATAAAAAAAAAAAAACATTAAATGTAAATGGTAATGATTACAAATATTTAAATATGTTTGACTGCTTAAAACTTTAAAGGTAACAAAAAATACATATTTTAATTAGGGAAACTTTAATGAAGAATTTATTTAAATTTATATTTAAACAGATTTATGTTTTTCGTTGTTAATAAGATCTCTGTTTTTTCTCCACATTAATTATATTTTTTTATTGAAGTTAAATATAGATATAAAATCCAGTATTATTTGAATTAAATACACGCATATAAAAAGCTATTTTCGAGTATTATTAGGAATTATAAGATATCTATTATTTAAAACTACTTTTTTTCCTTAGTCATGATAGTTATTTTTTCTTAGTCAACGTAGTTGTACTTGGTTGCTTCTTACATTAAAATCATCATAATCAAAAGAACTGTTTGATTTATTAAAAATATTTTCGTAAGAAAGTAAACAGTAATTATATGTATATATTAATAAAACTTGATTTAAACAGTTCTTAGTGAAATAAAGATTAGTATCAATTGCATTGAGAAATTCTTTTTTGAATTACATACATGCATATAAAAAGTTATTTTCGAGTATTGTTATGAATTATAAGCTATCTATTATTTAAAAATACTTTTTTCTTAGTCTAGACTTACGAATAATTATATACATGATAATTGCATTAAAATTATTATAAAAAACAGTTGTTAATTGATTTAATAAAAATATTGGTTAATAAAATAATATAATAATATTTGATAATATCTGTTGATTAATAATTTTTAATGGATAATATCTGTTGATTAATAATTTTTAATGGATAATATCTGTTTGAATGAATAAAAATATTTTTATAAGAAAAAAAAAAACAATATTAATATTAAGTACTTTATAAATTAACTTAAGGTTACTTAAGTATTCAAGTACTTTATAAAACTTAATTTAAACAGTTTTTAGTGAAATAAAGCATCAATTGCATTGAAAATTGTTTTTTCCTCCAAATTATAGAATATAAATCATAAATCCAGCGAGGATTTAAAACAGAACAATAATAAATCACATTAATGTTAGTTCAATGATTCAAAAATCTTCAATAAATCACCAAAGGATATTAATGTATAATGGTCAAATTTGGTTTCTAATATTAGCATAGACAAAAATTAATTTTGAACTTATGTCTAGTAAATACTTATGAGATTAATTGCTTTGAGTAAAGAAAATTTATTTATTTTCATCCAAACAGAAAAATTCTTTGTTTTATAAAAATTTCTGCTTTCTCCATAAAATGTATAATAATGACTTAATAACTCAATTTACATATTAAATAAATAGAAAGATTGCTTTATACTTCAATAAAGAATGTAAAATATTTAAAAATTGAACTATTACATGTAAATGAATGTGAATTTTTAAATTTGATTTATTTTAAACATGAGATGTATTCAGAATAATTAAAATATTATAGTAAATATTAGTTAATTAATTAGTTAATTATTTAGTATTATAGTAAATATTATTATAAAACTAATATTAATAAAATATCAGTTTTATAATATTAGTTCCTCGTAATTATTTCAGAATGTTACAAGCAAGTTTCCCATTGTACTGCATATACAATGAAAAGCATAGTTTTGTTTTTGTGGCATATTAGTGAGAATTGAATTCAGAATACCCATGAATTGAGAAAGGAGATAGTTACTGCAAAAGGTTTTTGTTGATCGTTTTCTTCAATTTAACATAATTAAAATATCTAAAACAACATGCCAAAAGTATGCTTTTAGAAACGTCCAGTCGATTAAGAAATAAAGATTTTAAGTAATTTATGTATTACTTCCACCATTAAAATGATTCAAGAACTATAATCTTCAATAAATCACCAAAGGATTATATTCAAATTTGTTTTTGTTTTTATCTTAGCATAAACAAAAAAGAATTATGATCTTGTGTCTGAATGTGCAAATGGGACTGAGATGATTTGCTTTAACTACTTAAATTACTTCAATTTAACTACTACTTCAATTTAACTCTAACTTAAATATTCAAAAAATATGCCAAAACATGTATATAGAAATGTCCAGTCGTTTAAAAATGAAGGACTTTAAGAAGTTGAAGTATATTATGAAATCGTTTAACATATTCAGATTTTCCCGAATCTGCCATGACTCAAAACTCGATTTTGAAAACCTTGAGAAATGGAAGTGTTAGTGAACCATTAGAGCATAAATTCTAATATACTCTTTCATTTTCTAAAAATTCTTAACTTATGCTTCAACTACTTCGAAAATATTTTTCATATAAAATGTTGGTAAAATATATTTTGGATTGACGACATAAGTATAAAGATATTTGCTCATATTTGGATAGAAAAAACAATGTAGGAATATACAATAAAATGTGCAGGCTTATTTTTGAAAAATTATTATTTTTTTTTAAATTTTAAATGTAAATAGTAGTATTTGTTTTCAATTTCTAACATAAAACAAATTTTAAAAAAAAACCTATAATTTTTATTGGAGGGCCTGAATGGCCGAGTGGCTAGCGCTCTGGTGCTCGGTACCACAGGTTTCGGGTTCGAGGCCCGGCAGTGCCATGGATGTTTGTAGTGGTTCGGAATCCACTTTAAACCGTAGGTCCCGGTCTAATTGGATCGTAGAGCGTTGAGGGGGCATTGTTACTCCGCGTCCGTTGCTTATCTTCAAGTTACACGCGACCCCTGGGTAATGCAAAGTGAGTAACGTCTGCGCATGTTTAAGGCATCCAAGACCAAGCTGTCTAAGCGTTTGCCAGCTGCATTAGAAAAAAAATATTGGGTAAGGTTTTTAAATACCTGATAAAAAAATTCAGCCACAGATCCTCTTAAAATTCCAGGAATGATAATTATCTGTATTTATCTTTAAAAATCAGAAATCAAATTGTACTGCATGCGAAATATAAGTTTTTATAAGGAGGTGGCTTATTTCTATATTTAAATTATTTAGAAATAGTAAGTTGAATTGAGTAAATATCAATATTAATCAAAAATATTTAAAAGAAATTTAAATAGAAACTTGCTTGAACTAATTTGATAACTAACTAGTACTCATTTTATACGAATAAAATTGTTAATATTAAAAACATATGTATTATCATTATAAAATTCTCCTGCTTTTATTATGTATATTGCTTATGCATTCATACTTTGAAATAAAAATTCAATTAATGTATCCGATTTATTGAAATAAATACATTGTTTTCCCATCGTAATACATCTTGATTTTTCTGATTTTGGTTAAAAAGTCAATGATAGATTTAAACTGAAATAATTCCAAGATACCTAGCTTAAGATAAAAATAAATATATGACTCAACTTTATTATCGAACTTAATATATTAAAATAAAACAAAAATTTAAATATATATATATATTTTTTTGTTGTAATGCAGCTGGCAAACACTTAGACAGCTTGGTCTTGGATGCCTTAATGCAAGAGCTGCACAGACGTTACTCACTTTGCATGACCCAGGGGGCGCGTGTAACTTGAAGATAAGCCACGGACGCGGAGTAACAACGCCCGAACGCTCTACGATCCTGTTAGGACCGGGACCTACGTTTTAAAGTGGATTCCGAACCACTACAAACATCCATGGCACCGCCGGGACTGGAACCCGAAACCTGTGGTACCGAGCGCCACAGCGCTAGCCACTCGGCCATTCAGGCCCCCAAATTTAAACATATATGAAAGGAGATTAACTCAGAGAAGCATATCCATTAAGTTATTTAAATGATAATACTTAAAAGAATGGTTTGTGAGAAATTATATGTTAATTTTTAGCGTACATAAGCTGAAAAGATGTATATTTTCACAATACAGAACATAATTTGTAAGTTTTTTAACTATACTTAACAGTGTAAATAAATTATAGTGCAGAGATTACTAATAATTATTTCTTCAATTTAATCAAAACATTTAATTCATCATCATCATTGGCGCAACAGCCGCATAGTGGGCCAAAACCATCTGCCTACTAGCAGATTTCGAGACATGAGATGTCTTCATTTTTTTACGGGGTAGGGTTACCAGTCCTACGGCCAATCTCTACAGTCATTTTAGACTGTGACCTACAGTTTAAAGTGGATTCTGAACCACTACAAACATCCATCGCCCGAACATGTGGTACAGAGAGCCAGAGCGCTATCCACTCGGCCATTCAGGCCCCCAAAACATTTAATTAACTTAATTAATTCAAATTAATTAACTTGTTTGATATAGAAAATTATAGAAGCTTTCTAAATTAAGAATGCACTGGATTCTGAATTCCGTGGCGGCTTTATAAACTTACTATAGCTTTCCCATAGAGTGTACATACAAAATACATTATGTAATACAAATTGGGCTGAAAGTTCATATAACCATGATTTATATGATTAATATGATTTCTATTACTTATATATTAATATGATTTTCTTTAAAAACATTGTTAAAACCACGGGGATATTTTAATAGGTCAAAAGATTGTATTTTAAAATGTTGTAAGCAACGAGTGTTAACAAGTTTTCGTTTTTCGAAAGTATGAAAATGAAGATAATTGTAAAAAAAAAACTGATTACTAGTTGGATTCCTTACTCGAATTAATTAACATTCTGTTGTATTAACAAATTATTAAGTGAATTTGAGATTATGCATTTTGCAACCAAACAAGAGTTGGAGTTCAATCAAATATCAAAAATCAAATATAAATTTTAAAGGATAAACTTTCCGTTTCAGATGTTTCAACAATTTATGGCATGGAAGGAAAAGAGGACTTCATCTTAATGGACGATCTTTGAGCATTTAGTTTCTTATTCTGTAACAAAATTTTTCTCAAAGCTACTGTTGCTGATTCTCTGCTACGGAAATATTTTTTCCAAATCCTGTTTCTTCTAGAAAATAATGTTCTTAAAGAACACATGATTCTCTATTTTATCTTGTACGTAATGGGCCTGAAGGACCGAGTGTCTAGCGCTGTGTGCCACAGGCTTTCCCTGCTCGAGTACCGGCGCTGCAATGGATGTTTGTAGTGGTTCGGAATCCACTTTAAGCCGTAGGTCCCGGTCTCGAGCGTCACGGAGCAGAAGTCAGACTTCTACCTACGGGTGCTCCATCACAACAGAAGCTGTATCCCTCTTCCCTCCTTCCATGAGGAATACGACAACAACAACTATTGTAAGTAATATTCGACTCATTGGAAACTCATAATTTTTATACAACTGGCAACTTACTGGTTTCCATCACCATCTACCGAAAAACAATTTTTCTGTAGATCTTTCTGATGTTCGGAATTATCGCAAAACCTTCATTGCTCCTTCGCCGCTTAAATACTTGTAGACAACATTTGGCAGATCATCATTCACAGGACATTGAAATGTAAATCGAGTAACAGGTCCGCCAAGCAACAAATGTTTTTATATTAATCATAATTTCCATATATCCAGAAGATGGATTAGCTGTCTGTAACATGATGAATTGCTATATTTTTTTTTGTTGTTAAAATTGTTTAAAGTTCCGAAAGTTTTTGAAGTACAAACATGACTTCCTATCTGTTTTATAATATTTTCACGAATTTTTAAATATATTTTTGTTTTCCTTCTAATGCAGCTGGCAAATAGACCGTGATCTTCGCCATAAGGGCTGCACCGATGTTACTCACTTTGAATTACCCAGGGGGAGCGTGTAACTTGATGGTAAGCCACGGACGCGGAGTAACAATGCCCCCGCAGCGCTCTACGATCCTACGGCTTAAAGTGGATTCGAAACACTACAAACATCCATGGCAAAGCCGGGATTTGAACACGATACCTGTGGTACCAGAGCGCTAGCCATTCAGCCATCAGGCCCCTTTTTGAAAAAATATACATATAGCAAATAAGTTGCATATATGAATAGGGCCCTGCACATATAATGTTATTTTAATGCAGCTGACAACACAGAGACAGTTAATCTTTATGCCATAAGCAAGGGCTGCACCGCTGTTACTCATTTAGCACTAACCAGAGGCCAAATGTAGCTTGACAACATGCTACGAACTCCAGTAACACTACCCCCCACACACACACATAATATTAAATATAGTCGGAATTTGTGAATCAAAAAAAGCTACAACACAACGGAAGATAAGGGTTCTATGTCCCATGTGTAAAAAGATTATACCATGGTGATAATTTAATTAAGGGATAATTATTCTGCCTTCCAAATCATATAAAAATCTGTCTTTCATTTAATTTTGAAAAGATTGTGCTTTTTGTTAATCCCCAAGTGATCACTGTGGTTTCCACGTAAGAAAATACATTTGGGAAAGCCAGCATGATTTTAAATAGGCTCTCAACATCCTTTCAAACCTTAATTCAAAGCTGCTATGGATCGCATAATCAAAACCAAAAATTACAGGTATCAAACAAAAAGTTGTTCATCATCTATGCTTGTTGTTTTACGTTTGTCACTGTTTGCTATTAGTAATATGATGAACTGATACCTTATTTGTTAAAATGTCTCATGTTCTGAGCAGATTGAAAATTTGAACAAGATATATATATATATAGGGAGAGTGTGAACTAATAGTAGGAATTGGAAAAAAAGGGGGAGTGGGACCTACCTCCTAGTAGTGCGCCCTGGGCAACGTTCTAAACGGCTTAGTGGTCTACAATTTCCAGCATAATCGTCCGGTCAGCCTGCGTGTATTGCAATGAAATGCTGGTGACTTGTCTCAATCAAAATATAACTATCTGATGAACATACATATCGCATTGGGATTTTTGACCCATCAAACTGCATTCTTTGTTATTTGGCCGTACTCAGTAATCAACAGAACTCATGTCAATATACCCACCTTTGGCGTCGTTTGCCTTGGCAACTTCATGGCCTTCCACGAAGACGAGATAGCAAGATACTGGCGGGCTAGAGAATTATAAAATGGCGGGCTAGAAGGCAATGATTTTTGGTCAATTTTGTTGGACTCTTTTGTGTGCATTTTCTTTTTTTTATTATTATTCTGTAAGTTGTTTCATGGTTTAAAAGAATTTTTGAAATCCCATTTATATAAGAGCAATTTATAAATCACTAATAGATATTAAGATGTTTCTGAAACATGGTTCCTGACAAAAATTAAAGGAGAAAACAAATGGTTTTCGAAAAGTGTGCTGGTTTCATGACAAATGCCTTAAAATATATGTTAATATATTTAAATATATAATATATATTTTTAAATACATTTTACAGCAATATACATATACATTAAGGTAACAGAGTGCAAAACCTTATCGAGATAGTCTAAAAAAGTAACAATTGTAGGAAGAAAGAGTAAAGAGAATCTGGAAGATCTGGAATCACATGGATTTATTCTGACTAAGCGGATTTCAAGCTTATGAGATAGAACCAAGGCCAAACGCAGATTGTTTATGCTTTTCCATAGGATACTCCTAATCCATTCCTGGCTGTTGAACCAATTAGGGTGAAGATTCAGTAATAGGATTCTTTTGTGGGGCAATTTTGAAATGAAATACTTTTTGAAATACTATAAAACAATTAAATAATATTTAAAACATAATTCATCAATCTTCAAGGCTACGCAATAGAATTTATTTCCTTGTTGTTAGGTAATAAATTAAAATGATGCGAACAAGGAATGAAGACAGAAAAAGATATTTGAATATTTAATGATGTGTTTGGAAAATGCAGCCTTCTTTGAAAGTTGGCTCTCACTGTTTTCTGTCTGTAAATTATTTTCATTGCTGTACAATACCATAAAACAATTAAATGATATTTAAAACAAACAATCTCAAGTTTGTTTTGTTTGTTCGTTTCATTATTTTTTCTCTTGAAAATTAATTCTATTGGTTATCAACAGTTGTTTAATAAAACAATCTTTGATAACCAATAGAATTGATTTTCTTTTTGCAAGTAATAAATAAAATGACGTCCTTCTACACCAGCATGTTATCAACCAAAATTCAAATTTCCCCGTTTACAATGATAAAACATAAAATTAAAACTTTTTTTTTATTTAACTATTAAATGTTTTAATAAATTAGACTCACCATTATTTCATTCAAACTTAAAGTATTTTTAAAAGAAACCAATAATGAGATTTTTAAAGCAGCCCACTTTCATGTTGCTCTATCATCTAAATAAGTGTAGTGGAAAGATAATGAAATATTTGTCATTATTGGGAATGAAATCACCATAAATCATTGATCCATTAAAATATGTCCCAATGTTGGATTAATCGACTTTTTTTTATTTATGAACATTAACATCAACAAGCTCAAAATATGCAATTAGGGACCAGAATGGCCGAGTGACTAGCGCTCTGGCACTCGGTGCCACAGGTTTCGTGTTCGAGTCACGGCGGTGCCATGGATGTTTGTAGTGGTTCGGAATCCACTTTAAGCCGTAGGTCCCAGTCTCATTTGACTGTAAAGAGCATCACGGAGCCAAGACCGACTTCTACCTGCGGGTGCTCCATCACAATAGAAACGGCCCTCATTCCCTCCATTAGTGAGTAGATTACTCGTGGGTTGTCCGTGCCACACTGCAGGACACTGAGGATTAGACAACAACAGCAACAGCAACAATTAGTCAACAACAAGCTCAAAATATAATAATCACTAATTTAATAAACGTTTCAAAAGAATTTTGCGGTTGACTACTATAAAAATGAAATAAATGTTAAATTACCTGTTAAATCATTAACGTACATAAGATTATTAACTAACACTTCATTATATTTCATTTTAACATTAAGGGTGAGAGATCTGATCACATGTAGATATAATATTATATATATCGTATATATATAAATATCGGACTGTGGCTCCTGATTGACGAAATGTGATAAATCTGGATTACTAAAATTTTAAATTATGTTGTTGTTGCTTATCCCTTTGATTTAGAATGCTAAGCCAAGTCCAGTAGATCATGCTGCATCAATAAATCGTAAACGGTCCTCCCCTCATTCAACAGTTGCCTCACAGAGGCACCAATCCAATCGATGAGATGAGAGGGAGACGCGATGGCCGAACAATGACAAAGGGTATATGTCTTATCGTCTCCATTGAAGGTTAAACTCTTAGTGAGGCAAGCCCTTAGTCTGGATAAAGCCGTTTGAGCAGATCTAGGACAGGAACACTGCAAGGATCACTGCGAAACATGCATGAATTGGTGGCGACCTCCAAGCGATATTCACTCTGGCTAAAGTTATGGAATTAACCTCTGAAGCTAACAGATTAAGAAGAAGAAGCTTTGGAAAGTTCACAACCTTCCCTAGCGAGCAGATCAGCAATTTCATTTCCATAGATACCCACATGGGAGGGAATCCATGGCATGCAAGCACACCGATCCGATCTGGTCCAAAACAGCAAGTTTAGAAACGATATCCTGTCCCAATTTGTCCAGGAGGCTTGGCCAATCTTTCAAATACTGTATTGAGCTCTTACTATCAGTCAGAATCCAAATATCAGGTACTTTAAAGTCTAAAGCTAGGCTCAGAGCTTCGCTTATAGCAATTAATTCTGAGCGAAATACCGAGCTGTGGTCCGAGTTTCTAAAACGATATCTGAATTCTCCTGTGCTTACCTTCATAAAAATTCCGCTACCTGTTCTTCCAGAGACAGAATCTTAAATTCTAAAATCTTGTTGATGCATATTTTATAATTAACAGATTTGTATATTTTAAAGTGACAGCAAGCCAAAAACATAGGCATTTAAATTAAATTAACAATGTACATACGATAAAAAATGATAATATATATTTGGGAACAATAATTTTCAAATAACAATAACAAAAATTCATCAGAGAACATTTTCGAATTACTCCAGAGTTGCTTACTACAAATATTCAACCTAATATTTAATCATATATTAATTTATTAAACCATTTCGAATAAATTATTCGTTTGTTTTTATTATAATGCTTTTTGTCTTTATTTTATATCAATATCTGTGTACATTTTTACAATAAATTCGTAAATCTATACATTGGATAATTTTGTTTCTCATGTAATCTCATATTTTGATGAGAGAATAAAACATGAAACATTATTACACTGAAGTGACAAAAGTCATGGGATACCTCTTAATATCGTGTCGGCCTTCCTTTCGCCCAGCGAAGTGCAGCAACTCGACGTGGCATGGACTCAACAAGTCGTTGGACGTCTTCTGCAGGAATATTGAGCCATGCTGTCTCGATAGACGTCCATAATTGTGAAAGCGTTGATGGTGCAGGATTTTGGGCACGAACAGACCTCTCGATGATGTCCCATAAATGCTCGATCGGATTCATGTCGGCCGATCTAGGTGGCCAGATCATTCGTTGGAATTGCCCAGAATGTTCTTCAAACCAATCGCGAACAGTTGTGGCCCTGTGACATGGCGCATTGTCATCCATAAAATTCCCATCGTTGTTTGGGTATATGAAGTCCATGAATGGCTGCAAGTGATCTCCAAGTAGCTTAACATAAGCATTTCCAGTCAATGTTCGGTCCAGTCGCACCAGAGGACCAAGTCCATGCCATGAAAAACAGCCCACACCATTACGGAGCCGCCACCAGCTTGAACAGTGCCTTGCTGACAGTTTGGGTCCATGGCTTCGTGGGGTCTGCGCCACACTCGAACCCTACCATAGCTCTTACCAACTGAAATCGTGACTCATCGGACCAAGCCACGGTTTTCCATTCATCTAGGGACCAACCGATATACTCACGTGCCCACGAGAGTCGCTGCAAGCGATGTCGTTCTGTCAGTAAAGGCACTCGAGTCGGTCTTCTGCTGGAATAGCCCAAGAAAGCCAAATTTCTCCGCATAGTTCTAACAGACAAGTCCCTTGTACGTCCCACATTGATTTATGCGGTTATTTGACGCAGTGTTGCTTATCTGTTAGAATTTACGACTCTTTGCAGACTTCGCCGGTCTCGGTCGTTAAGTGCAGGCGGTCGACCACTGCGCTGTCCATGGTGGGATGTTATGCCTGAAATTTCATACTCTCGGCACACTCTTGACACAGTGGATCTGTTAATGTTGAATTCCCTAACGATTTCCGAAATGGCATGACCCATGCGTCTAGCTCCAACTAACATTCCGCGTTCAAAGTCTGTTAATTCCCGTCGTGCGGTCATCATCACATCAAAACTTCTTCACATGAATAACTTGAACAGAAATGAAATCTCTGAGAAAGCACTGCGCATTTATACCTGTTCTACGCGATGCTACTGCCATCTGAAAATTTGCATATTGCTATCCCATGACTTTTGTTACTTCAGTGTATATTTTAATAAAAAGTAAACATTAGAATATTAGATCGATAATTAATTAATTTCTTTTCCCTTTATTCCAAACTACATAAAAGCTTTTATCGAAATCGAGTAAGGCTAAATGAAGGTTCCCTGCATTATAATTACTGGCAAATTATTATCAGAATTTACATTATAAAAATAGAAGAAAAATATTTTTTTCATTTCTGAAGGGAACCCAACAAAGTAGCTATGTTTTTTTTTCCATTATGCATAACAATGCAATACATACATACACTTACACACACACACACACATATACATATATATATATATATATATATATATATATATATATATAACATTGGCCGCTTTTTTCGATTAACCGACTTTTTTTAATTTAAAGTGTCAACAAAAAAAATAGCCAATTAACCATTTAATTAAAAATTTATAATATGCATATTAAAGATAAATTGATGAAATTTTTGTGCACTGTATTTGCGCACCGTGATAAATACTGTTTATAAAATTCATTCATGACACAGTTAATAACAAACACTTTGAAAATGTTATTTTCTAATTATTTTGTGGTTGTTTACTACAAATATTGAATCTAATACTGAATCCTCTACTAATCTATTGCATTTTTTCAAATTAATTAATTGTTACTTTTTATTACAATTACATTTTTTTTTTTTTTATGTCAATATATGTGTATACTTTTATAATAAATATATAATTGATTTGTAATTCGAAACACTGATTAATGTGATCCAGAAAATATACTATCTATCTTCCAAAGAGAAACAAGTAATATATATATATTTTTTTTAAAATCAATTCCTACTTTTTTTTCACTATATTGCAGAGACATTCTTTACAAATAAAGTTGAAATTTTCCTCTTACATCTGGCGCCATCTATTATTAGATATATGCAACTTAAATCTAAAAAAAACCAAAATTATTTAAATTTAATTAATCAATTAAAATTTGAAAAAACTGTATTAACGTTAAGTGTCATTCACTACGGATGAATAAAAAGCATTTTATTACCAGTTGAAAATTTAACAAGATATATATAGGGAGAGTGTGAACTAATAAAAGAAATTGAATAAATCGGAAACCAAATAAATAAGAATCTACAAATTGAAACATCAGAAGGATGGTATATTTATTTATTATAAATGTTTTAAACGATTATCTCATAAATTGTACATAAAAATTAATATTAAATGTCCCAAGATAATTAAAATTAATGAAATCGTTTTGGTAATAATGAAATGTGTTAATAAAGATTTTAAAAAGATAGTATAATGGGAAACGTTAAATTTTGTCCTGCATTTTGTGTCTGAACTAATATAGTGCATAAAATATTATTTACATTAATTAATTATTTAAACATCATTTGAATTGAATAATATATATATATATATATATTCTATTAAATAATATATTGTTGTTTTTGATGCAGCTGCAATACAGAAGTTAATCTTTATGCGATAGGCAACGGCTGGATTTAGATGAAAAGACACACTAGGCTATTCCTCTTAAGAGGCCCTTCCACCTCCCCTTTTTAAGTTTGTAAATTACATGAGAGATAATAAAATACATCATTAATATGATATATATCAATATATTAAATGAAACATGTTGGGATTGGTACTAATCTTTATAAAAAATGTGGCACGGATAATAAATAAAAAAAAAGTCGAGAACACTTATTTGGACATTTATTCTAGTATATACAAATGAATAGTATAAACAATGTCAATATAAATGTATATCTAGTATATGCAATGAGCCGAACGCGTTGATCTTAACCAATGCATTTTTATGTTTGTTTATTTGTCATATGTGTAGAATTTATCCTTATTTTCGATTCAGTGTTTTAGTGTTTACAGTTCTTACAATAGTGTAATTCTAATTTTGCTAATAATTGGAATGTAGGCCCCTTTTGATCTTTAGGCCTTTGGCTGAAGCCTAGTTAGTCTATAGGAAAATCCGGCCCTGTTTGAGCCAATGTTACTCATTGAGCACTACCCTCTTTGAAGATAATCTACTCCCGCAAGTAACACTACCCCCTCAATGCTCTACGATCTTATTAGATCGGGACCTACGGTTTAAAGGGGATTCCGAATCACTACAAACATCCATAACACCGTAGAGATTCGAACCCGAAACTTGGGGTATCGAGCACCAGAGCGCTAGCCACTCGGTCATCATTCCCACATGCTGATATATTGGATTGGAAATATTGTATATATATATATTATACAATATATATTATACATATTATATATATATATATATATTGTCCTACAAATTACACAATTTACGTATTCAGTAAATCTGAAGTGGATCAATAGTAGATTTAATACAGAACTATCACAACCACTACGTTCTGACGAAAGAAACAATCCCTTAGTGCATTTCCTCTAACTGTCCATTACTTCCATTTCCTTCCTACCCATCTCCCATCCTCTGTACTCAATGTCCCACCGCTCTCATTCCCAAAGACTCAGCATCAGTCATGAGATCAGGACAAGGTATTCCTTCGTAAGGGATATCTACGCGTATAACTAAAAGCGCTGTATAGCTCTCTCCTCTTTAAGAACAACGAGAAAAGCCCCAGGAAGATACACGCCCAGTTTTCCAGATAGACTCCATATTCCGATAATCCCTTGGAGGTTTACTCCAGGAAGAATGATGCGAACTTTTTATCTAGCAGGGCAGATGATGCATCCTTAATCAATGCTTTAGCCCTGTAAAGTTTTAATAATTATCATATATTGCACTTCTATCATATTTTCACAATTATCATATTTTATAATTACTTCGTGGTTATTTACTACAAATATAGAACTTCATACTGAATCCTACAGTAATCTTTTGTATTTTTTCGAATTAATTGATTAATTATTTTTTATTATAATTGATTTTCTTACTATATATCTTTTATAATAAATATATAATGGATTTGTCATGCGGGAAGTCGGTTAATTTGATACAGAAAATAAACTACAGTAATAAAAGAAGTAAAACTAAAGTAATCTTTTACTATATAAAATAAATCAGAAACCAAACAAATAAGAATCTACAAAATAAAAAATAAGAAGATTGTCATATTATATTATATATTATATTTTGTCATATTTTTTAAAACGATTCTCTGATTATTGTTCATAAAAAATATTAAATATTCTAGGATAATGATAATTAATGATATTTTTTTGGCAATAATGAAATGTGGTAAAAAAGATTAAAAGATGGTAATATAATCGAAAGTGCCTACAATTTCCTCTATACTTTTGTGTCTGGACTATATAAGACTATAAAAATTATTTACATTATTTAATTATTTAAACTTCACTTGAATTGAAAAATACATTGTATAATATATTCGATTGAATACTATATTGTATGCATATTGTATATTATATACAATTGAATAAAATATCGTATATATTGTATAATATATTCGTTTAAATAATATATTGCCCTCTAAATTACATAATTTACGTATTCAGAAAATATAAAGTAGATCACTAGCAGTTTAATACAGATCTGTCACATTCACTACGTTCTGAGAAAGAACTAACTCCTCTAACTGCCCATTACTTCCATTTACTTCCTTACCCATCTGCCATCCCCTGTATCCAGTGTCCCTCCGCGCTCATTCCCAAAGACTCAGCATCAGTCATGAGATCAGGACAAGGTATTCCTTCGCAAGGGATATCTGCGCGTATAGCTAAAAGCGTTGTACAGCTCTCCTCTTAAAGATCAACTAGAAAAGCTCCAGGAGGATACACGTCCAGTTTTCCAGATAGATCCGAATTCCGATAATCCCTTAGAGGTTTACTATAACAGGAAGAATGATCCGAACATTTTATCTAGTAGGGCAAATGATATATCCTTAAGCAATGATTTGGACCTGTAAAGTTTGAATAATTATCATATATTGCACTTGAATAACATATTACAGTGGATTAGATTTAAGATAATTTTTAAAAACATTGTATTTTAACCTCATTTGAAATCATACGTATTATAAATGGAGAAATAAAATATTATAATGTATTTGCCAACCATGATAAATACTGTTCATAACATTCATTCAAGACAAATTAATAATAAACATTTTGCAAAGTCTATTTTGTAATCACTTCGTGGTTGTTTACGAAAAATATTGAACCTAATACTAATCCTATAGTAATCTAATGTATTTTTTCGAATTAATTAATTATTTATTTTTTATTATATATATATTTTTTTTACTTTATATCAATATATGTGTATATTTTTATAATAAATATGTAATCAATTCGTAAATCGAGAGCTCCATTAGTATGATCCAGAAAATATACTGCATTTCTTCCATTAAAGAAAAATAAATCATCAGGAATAAATCATAAAATCATAGAAGAATGTTATATTATATTTAACTTTATTCATATATTATAATTGTTTTAAATAACTCTCTCATAACCTGCACAGAAAAAATTTTATTAATTGTCCAGAATAATGATAATTAATGAAATCTTATTTTGGCAATAATGAAATTTATTAATAAGGATTAAAAAAGGGGGGTAATTAAAAGTGACTAAAATTGCCTCTACAGTTTTGTATATAAATCAGTACATAAAAATTTATATACATTATTTAATTATTTGAACATCACTTGAATTGAATAATATATTGTATAATATTTTGGCTGAATTAAATATTGTCCTTTAAATTGCCTAATTTGCGTATTCAGTAAATCTAAAGTAGATCAATAGTAGATCTAATTCAGAACTATCACATCCACTACTTTCTGAAGAAAGAACTAACTCCTTAGTACATTTGCTCTAACAGTCCATTACTTCCATTTCCATTCCTTTCCTTACCCATCCCCTGTACTCAATGTCCCACCGCGCTCATTCCCAGAGACTCAGCATCAGTCATGAGATCAGGACAAGGTATTCCTTCGTAAGGAATATCTACGCGTATTGCTAAAAGCGTTGTACAGCTCCCCTCTTTAAGAACAACGAGAAAAGCCCCAGGAGGATACACGTCCAGTTTTCCAGATAGATCCGAATTCCGATAATCCCTTGGAGGTTTACTCCAGGAATAATGATCCCTACTTTTTATCTAGTAGGGTAGATGATGTGTCCTTAAGCAATGGTTTAGTCCTGCAAGGTTTTAAGAATTATCATATATTACACTTGAATATGTATTACAATGAATTAGATTTATGGTAATAAAACATACACAGTATAAATGGAGTAATAAAATATTTTAATGTACTTACCTTCCATGATAAATAATGTTCATAACATTTCTTCATGGCACCGTTAATAACAAACTTACTCCAGGAAGAATGATCCGTACTTTTTGTCTAGCAGGGCAGATGATGCATCCTTAATCAATGCTTTAGACTTGCTTAGTCTGAATAATTATCATACATGATATATTAATAATGTATTACAATGGATTAGATTTAAAATATTTTATTTTTACCTCATTTGAAATCATACACTTTATCAATAGAAATGATTTTATTGCATAATTTTATAACTGATAGAGTTAAGTCAAATATGATATATTAAATTTTGAAAGTTTTAAAGTATTTTATTAAATTATACTGAAATCAAATTTTCACAATGAATTATTATAAGATTTTATATGTTATTTAAACGTATCTCATAGTTAAATAAGTAAATTATTCAAGAATAAATATTTAAACACATTATGAGAAAATTGATCTAACATATTCTTATTTAATTTTTAATTTTTCCTTTTTTTATTATATATATATATATATATCAATATTTAATAATAATTAAATAATATCATACAATAAGAAATAAAAAGAATTTTATGCCTGGCATTAAATTAATTTAAAAAATATTTTATTATTTGGATGATTTTTATATTTGCCAAGTGATTAATCAAATTGTCTTTGTATATCTCTTAGTTTGGTATTTA
The DNA here is from genome assembly GCA_021605075.1 of Caerostris darwini. NCBI lineage: Eukaryota > Metazoa > Arthropoda > Arachnida > Araneae > Araneidae > Caerostris > Caerostris darwini. Next base: position 159,686 of record BPLQ01001736.1, on the reverse strand, counting down.
TATTTAAAATGTTTGTTGACAAATATGTATTGATGCAAGGAAATTTAAGCTTTTTACTACATTACTGACAAAAACTATCTATTTCGATTAGTACATGTCTTACATCTTGTACAATAAATATATATATATATTTGTTCTAATGCAGCTGGCAAACACTTAGACAGCTTGGTCTTGGATGCCTTAAGGCAAGCGCTGCACAGACGTTACTCACTTTGCTTTACCCAGGGGGCGCGTGTAACTTGAAAATAAGCCACGGACGCGGAGTAACAATGCCCCCGTAACGCTCTACGATCCTATTAGGACCAGGACCTGCAGTTTAAAGTGGATTCCGAACCATTACAAACGTGCATAGCACCGCCGGGAATCGAACCCGAAACCTGTGGTACCGAGCGCCAGAGCGCTAACCACTCGGCCATTCAGCCCCAATTTCACACATAAGACTGAATATATTAATTTTATTTTTGATTAATGATTTGTCTTTGTTTTGTATGTATACATAACTTAAAATAATTGAAGCAAGAAAAATAATTTTCAATTAGATATTTTATCCATGAAATCACTTACAAGATAATATTATATTAGTATTCAGGTTTTAACATACCACTCAAAGTGAGCATGTTAATCTATACTTATTGAAAATGTTTGGAAAAAAAATTAGTAGGATAAAAATGAAGTGTTTATTTTTTGTAGTCTATTCTTCCAATTATTGTGCTTATAAAAAAGTCATAAACTTTAATACGGACTAAAAATCTTCTTTCAACATTACTTTATTTTTATATCATGCTTGTATAAAGAAATCTATGGTTGTAGATATAAATACAAAAAATATAATATATATATATATATGTATATAAATTCATTAAATTAATTAATGGAATTTAACGTGCTAAGCGTAATTACGTTTAGCATTATCGTTAGACACACTTATGTAAAGCCCTAATTATATTTCTCTTACTTTAAATTTCGTGTTAAATATTATTTAATTGTACTTCCTTGCGTTTGTGCTTGCGTAAATAAAAACATGAGTTCTGAAACCTGCGCCTCAAGTTTCTCAACCCAACTGCAATATGGTCCGTAAAATATGGCCTGTACTTTCCCAATACCCGAATTGATTTCTAAATTGCTTAGGTTATATATGTGTAAAAATTTTGCTTTTGTAAATATGATTTTATTATATTTATTTAGATCATAAAAAATATATGATTTCGCGTTAAATATTATTTAATTGTACGTCTTTGTGTTTGTGCATGCGTAAATAAAAATGTGATTTCTAAAATTTGTGCCTCAAGTATCTCCACCCAGCCATATTCATCACAATCTGACGCCTAATCTGTAGCCTGTACTTTCCCACTTCCCGAATTGATTTCTAAATTATTTAGGTTAGATATGTTTGAAAAATTTGTTTTTGTAAATGCATCATATTTATTTAGGTCTTAAAAATAGCATATGGTCAATCTCACATTATTTAAAAAGTAAATAAAATATCTTAATTGAAAATTCAAACACAATTTTGTTTTTCATTCATATATATTTCATAGGAAAAAAATACATCATTTACACAAATTTAAATTACGCTTTCATTAAAATTTCAGTATTTTGGATGCTTATAAATTGATCAATTATTTTCGAATCTCAATAGATGCATGAAAATTATCAAATGTAATTGCTTGATATTTACCTTATTATGACACCAAATATCATATATTCTGCGATTTTCTGATGAAGTTTGCTTATCCTTCGACAATTTAGTATTTTAATAATGCCCAAAAAATTAATTTAATAAATATTAGTATAAAACAGATTCTTGAGAAAATTTGAAATACAGTTTAATGGAATTCAATAGAATAAAGCTGATAATTTATGTGAAAAATTTATTTGCTTTATAGATATGCAAAGTTTTTCATACAGATATTTGAATCAACCTCCATTACAATTTATTTTAGTTTTTAATTTAAAATCGCAAAAATTAGGAAATATTCATTGAAAGAATTGTACAAGTACATTTTTGCATTAAAAGTTGTACAAAAAAATGCAAACAATGGCATTGCAAGAAAAAAAAATCTTGTTTCTATGTCAAGAAATAAAAATAAAATAAAATTGTGTTATTTCTAAATAATAACATATAATTTCATTATTTTTACAAATAAAGTATAATTTTTTAAGTGACTTTTCACATGAAAACGAAACCTAAAATAAAAATAATTTACTCAAGAAGAAAACCTGGACAGAATCTCTTAATTTGGCATAGGTCTTTCTGTGTCAAATCCGTTTGCGCTAGACACTATGCCCTTGCTAGAGCATCCTCCGACTTGTTACATTCCAAATATAGATTTATAAAAATGTCTTATAAAATGCTGGTTTTCTAGATGCAAGCAATATTTTATTAATGTTACAGCCAACAGTTAAGTGAATTTAAAATACGACAAACAGAATATTGTGAAAAACAGCAATTATTAAAAAATAATTAGGACATAAAATATGTCATTTTTATTTTAAAATTATACTTTTTTCACAAAAAAAATATTACAATTTAAAATTTTCTTAAAAAAATAAAACCAATAAAATGTAAAATTTATTTACATTAAATGATAGATATTCTCTCAAGAAAGAAAAATTAATGATTAAAAATGTTTTCTGCTGATGTTTCAAAAATTGTCTTCAAAAATTATTCCAGTTTAAAGTTAATGTCATAGAAATAGAAAAAAATAGACTATAAATAGTTCTGAAAAACTACAATTATAAAGTAAGAATTAAAACATGAAGTGAAAAATTTAATTTTTATTTTAAAATTTTACTTTTTCTTCATAAAAAAAATTTTATAAATTATTTAAAATTTTATAAATAATAAAATCAATAAAATGCAAAATTACTTTTACTAAATAAAAAATATTCTAGCAAAAATGTAAATTTAATGATTTAAAAGTTTTAATTCTGGTGGTTCAAAAATCGTCTTTAAAAAGAGTTCTAGTTTAAAGTTAATGTCATAGAAATAGAAAAAAAAATAGAAAAAAATAGAATAGAAATAGAAATAGAATAGCAAAAAAATAAAAATGTTGATTGCCTTAAAGTTCTAAAATGAAAGATATTTCTTAGTAAACTTTATAATGACCATAATTTAGTTTTCTAAACAAAAAAAAAATTCTTTAGTCAAAAGAAATGACGCCTTAAATGATGGTGCCAAATTAAATTCCTTAAAATTTTCTCTCTAGCTAAGTAGCTGTACTTTAATTTCCTTCAACTTTAAAAATTACCTTAAAATACCATAGATTTGAGAACAAAATTATACTCATTTTCGTCTGAATTGTTCTACGGTAGGAAAACAAACTGTCACAATTCCGATAAAGCACCTCCATCAAAAAAAAATTGTAAGCTATATATCAAAGATGGCGTGCTTTGTTATTAATGAGTAAGAGAAGACGAGAAAGTTGATAGATGAGAAGAACGTTCTCACCATTCTTCGTTCTAAGGCAGTGTTGAGCTGTCAGATTGCTGCTTCTGTTGTCACTTCTTTGCTTCCATTGGGTGAGAAAAAGATTGTTTCTTTATTGGAAGGAAGATTGTGATATGATGAGTTAATAGTAGAAGTATTTTTCCAGACCCTGTGTAAAAAAAGTAAGACCAATTATTATTTTTACCAATTACCAATTAATTATTTTTTTTACCAATTACCCTCAAAAAGTAAGACCAATTATTATTTTTTTTTTCAAAAAGTCTTTATTTATTCTTTCAAATTTATTTCATCGTCTTCAAAGTAATCCCCTCCGGACACAATGTACTTATGCCAACTTATTTTCCAATCTTCAATGCATGCTAAAAAGGCATCGTCTGGGATGGCCTTCAAACAGGGCAGCGATTCACGTTGAATCTCTTCAGTCGACTCAAAACGGTGTCCCCGGAGTGGTGTTTTGAGTTTAGGATGTAGCCAGAAGTCGAACGGTGTGAATACGCTTGTTGTGGATGCATATGGCTTTCATTTTTGGAGAAAAAGACACGTAGAATTAATGCAGTGTGAGCCGGCGCATTCAGTGTATTCAGTACCAATCGAGATTTGATGAGTTTGAGGCCCAAAATGGGATTGACCGAATTCCAACATCAGCAGCAAATTCTATAATTGTAAATTGATGGTTTGCAAGCACCAAATCTTTAATTTTTTGGACGTGAGCTTCATCGGCTGCGGTTGATGGTCGACCAGAGGACTCTTCGCCTTCAAAGCATTCTTTGCCTTCTTTGAACTGTTTTTATCACTTCTAAAAATTTCTTTCCGATATAGGAATGCTCACCGAATGCCTTCTGTAACATTCTATACGTTTTCGCAAACAAAATTTAGTGCAAGTTATTGGCTCAATTAATCCAAACATTTCAAAAATTGCCGGAATCAATTTTAGCATCTCACAAAGCCAAGCGTAATTCAAACACTAATGAATATTTTGATGTAAACTTTCCCACAGATGTCAAGGAGAGTGCCAACAACCTAACAAAAAAAAAAACGAAATACCATAAGCCCAGGGAGAGATTTTATTTAAATGTATTTAAATAAATATGTTATTATAGTTATTAAAATCAAAATCGTTCAATTACATAATAATTTGTCTAAAACTATTTCTCTTAGTGTTTTATCACTCACTTTAGTAATTACAGTATCACCGTAGAATAAACCACCACCGTCACTAAACCAAAATAAATTGCTCCTAAAATAATTTATTAGTTCACCTAATTGCAGCTACACGAGGACAAATAGTAATTATTGAGTAATCCTTCACTTTCGAGTTCGTTCTATACAATTACAGGCCTTTTTGGGGTGTAAAACTTTCTTTTACCGCCTTATAATTAAATCTTTGTTTTTTATATGGTAACTTTTACGAGAATTTTTAATAAATATCTAAATAGCAATAACAAATTGTTCAAATAAATAATATGAATACTATGAATAAAAAAAAAATTTAAAAAATTTAAATTTGTTTTTAGTTGAGGTATTTTATTGTAGTTTTTAGGTAATTTATAGCACATTTCAAATTATTTTTATTTTTAGGGAAATTTATTTTTCGAAATATATGAATTTTATTTGAAATATTGCAGTAAGTTAGTCTGAATAATCAATAAATGTTTTATAGTTAAATCTTTCTTAATATTTCACTGCATAAAATTATGCATTCATTTAAATATTAAAAAGTCATACAAATTTCGGCATATAATTCCTCTAAAATAAAAATAAAAAAACTATTACAGTAAACGATATTTGTATTGCTAGTACATCCTTTATTAGTGTGTAATATGTATGATTATTGCACATTTAATTATGTACAATAAATATGTGTGGTTGTGATACATGAAAAACATGTAAGTTTAAATATAGTGTTGTATTCACTAGAATAAAAATATTTTTTTCAAGAAAATTGATTAAATACATGAAATTAGTATTTACCATTCAGGTTTCAATGAAACTATATTCGTGTAATTTAAAAATGGAATACAACAGAAAAGCAGTTAATGTGTTTTGTAAATAATTAAAAGTTCAAACATTCAAGGAATGAGAACATTTCAAAATTTATTCTTTGTAGCTCCACTACACGTATTTACAATCAGTTGGACCTCGAAACTAATAATATAACTATTAATAAACTAATAGTTAGAATTAGTTATAATCTGAAGGAAGTTATGAAATACTGCTTCACCCATTTATAGTCTGGCGCATAGTTGCATCCATTACGTTTACCATATGAAGCCAATTATACATCTGAATTTTATATGCTTTCGATTAGTTTTAATTAGTTACAAACTCAAGCCTAAGGATGTTATTTTGACATTTCTAGTTCAAGATATTTTGGGCCACAGTTATTTAATTAGTATTACTATGATTATAAAATCCGTCGAATGCACAGCAGAAGGCTATCTGAATATAAGGTACGACAATGGTTTCGAAATATCTCTGTTCAAAGGTGGTTATGGGTATGGTAATCAATTGTATTAACTAAAAAGTGAACTTATCACAAAACTCCATTAAAATTTCCGAACTACTTATCTTCAAAATTCTGCTCAGTGTACTTGCTTTCCAGTTGCACTGAAGCCATTGAAGACAGGGAACATATCCAAACGTATAATGACAAGTCCTTATTGTAATAAGCCATAACAAGTAATTGTTGAAGAGATTCCCTTCATATTTTAGTATTGTTATTGCAAAGTTACTATCGTGGATAAAATTGTACTGTTTGCAAGAAATTTAATGTCTATTCATATGTTTGAATATTAAGTGAGCATTTGGGCACTAGATTTAAAATTGTGTTGTTTTAACTTCTTATATTTATTGAGTATTTATTATATTTATTGCTAAATTACTATATTTGTCTATTTGCAGCACAAAAATAAAAAAAGTACCTTTAGTTCTGTTTTTTTCAATCAAAATCTTAAATATAAGGTAACAGTACTAAATACTATATTATAACTTTAATAATATTTCAAAACTTCTTCTTAAATTAAAGAAAATTTTATATAGTTGATACTTTTAATTTTTTTATCGAACTAATAATTTTGATTTGCACACATACATAACATTTACTATAAAACAGGAATTAAAATTCAAAAATCAACATTTTCCAATGTATATAATTTTTTTTAAAGCAGAAAATTAAACGTTTGCTTTATTTTTGTTAAAATAATTTAAGTAAAAAAAATATTTCCTTATTTCTTATATAATGCTATGGCAAAATGCGTAAATTTATGATTAAATATAAATAATTATTTGTTAATATTTATATATTATTTAAAAATTTATATGAATCATGTAAGTTGCAAATCATTTAATTTAACGAACATGCAAGTACTTTGTAAAAAAATATGTTGTCTTATTCATGAAAATATTTATATATTGAAATATAAATTACTTCGTAATAAATTTTGTCCTTTATTATAACAAATTTCTTCTTCCACTGACTTATTACAATTCAATTTCATAAAGTAATTTAATTTCTCTTTATTTATTCATTCAGTATTCTATTTATTTTAGGCTACTATTTTTTCCTAAATATGAATGAAGTTACATACATTTAAATGAAAATATTAGAAATTAAATTTACATTTATAATATTCTATTTCATACTGAAATATTAATTTGTAATGCTTAATATTACATTTGCTATTACATTTTATTTTTATTCCTTTTGTGTTGTATAACCATTTTTTTAAATCTACACAGCCAAAATAACTTCAAATAAAATAAATGTTAAAAAGGATTATCTTGGCATTTATGTTCAGTCATGTAAAAAAAAAAAAAAAAAAAAAATTATAGATAATGTCTAGTTTCTAGAAGAACATTTTTCCTATTACACTTTTAACCTCTTCAAGTTATCTCATTTTTAAATATTAAGTGAGCTACTCATCTCAACTCCAAATAGCCTGAAGACTCAAGATACTTTCAATTTCAAAGAATAATAAGAAATAAGACCTTAGGGTTCAGAGACCTTTCAAAGTAAATGGCGACGAACCTTCCCTAGATAAATATATCAAAAAATTCTGTAAGAGATCATATTTCATTCATTTTCCACATTTAAACCTTGAAGTTTAAGTTCCAAGTTTTTTTCCTGGAGATGGAAGTTTTATTTGACATCAGATTACAAAGAAAAAAATTTATTAGAAATATTCAGACATTAAAAAGTATCGAGTTGCAATATATCTTTTAATATTTTACATGAATCATGTAAATTGCAATTCCTTTAATTTAACAAACATGCAAGTGCTTTGTAAAAAAAGTTGTTGTTCTACTCGTTAAAAACTTTCAAATATTTAAATAAAAATTCGTTGATAATAACATTTATGTTTAATTTTATCAAACTACTGCTTACATTGATTTATAAAAAGTCAATTTTATAAAGTAATTATATTTCTCTAATTTATTCATTCAATGATATATTTATTTCAATATTATATATATTAATTATTATATTACATTTATTTAGTTTTCCAAAAGTACATATGAAGTTACTTATATTCAAAATGAAAATATTAAAAAATAAATTTTAATTTTTTTATATTCTATTTTATACTGAAAAATAATTTGTAATGTTTAATATTTCATATGATTTTATTATGTTTAATTTTTATTTATTTGTTATTTTTTTTTTTTTTTTTTTAAATTTACACAGCCAAAATAACTTCAAATAAAGTAAATGTTAAAAAGGATTATCTAAGCATTTTCGTTCAGCCATGTAAGAAAAGATAGATAATGTCTGATTTCTAGAAGAAATTTTTCCTGTTACACTTTTACCTCTTCAAGTTATCTCATTTTTTAATATTAAGTGAGCTACTCATCTCATCTCCAAATAGCCTGAAGACTCAAGATACTTTCAATTTCAAAGAATAATAAGGAATAAGACCTTAGGGTTCAGAGACCTTTCGACGTAAATGACGACGAACCTTCCCTAGATAAATATATCAAAAAATTCTGTAAGAGATCATATTTCATTCATTTTCCACGTTTTAAGTCTTGAACGTTTAAGTTGAAAGTTTCTTTTATGGAGACGAAAGTTTTATTTGACATGAGATTGGAAAGAAACAATTTATTAAGAAGTTTCAGACATTAAAAAGTAATCATTTCCAATATATCTTTTAATGTTACGATATAACATATATAAGAAATAAATTTTTCAAAATATGTATTTTTATTAGACTCGTTTCATTTACTGAAATATTAAAATTAATCATTTATAGTTTACTAAAAAGTAGTATTTTATAAATATGTTATGTATATTTAAATTTCAATAATTCTGTAAGAGATCATATTTCATTCATGCATTTTAAATCTTGTACGTTTAAGTTGAAAGTTTTTTATATTTTTTATGGAGGTGAAAGTTTTATTTGACATCAGATTGGAAAGAAAGAATTTATTTAAAAAAATCAGACATTAAAAAGTACTCAGTTACAAAAACTTTTTTTATTATTTAGATGTAATAAATATAAGAATGAAGTGTTTCAAAATTTGTATTTGTGTTAAAATCATTTAAATTATTACTTTTTTTGAAATATTAAAATTAATCAGTTATGATTTACTAAAATATAGACTTATATATATATATATATATATATATATATATATATATTTTAAAATTCTTTCAAAATTTCAGTAATAGATCATATTTTATTCCTTTTTCCACGTTTAAAATCTTGAACGTTTAAGTTGAAAGTTTCTTTTATGGAGACGAAAGTTTTATTTGACATGAGATTGGAAAGAAAAAAATTATTAAAAAGATTCAGACATTAAAAAGTAATTATTTACAATATACTTTTTAATGTTAACGATATAATAAAAAGGAAAACTTTTAAAATTTGTGTTTGTGGTAAAATCATTTTGTTTACTTATTATATTAAAATATAAAAATTAATCAGTTATAGTTTACTAAAAAATAGTATTCTTATAAATTTAAATTCTTTCAAAAATTCTGTAAGAGTTCATATGTCATTCATTTTACACATTTTAAATTTTGAACGTTTGAGTTGAAAGTTGTTTTATTTTATGCAGATGAATGTTTTATTTGACATGAGATTGGATAGAAAAAATTTATTAGAAAGATTCAGACATTAAAAAGTAATCATTTACAATATATATTTTAGCGTTACGATATAACAAAAATTAGAATAAAATTTTTCAAAATTTGTATTTGCATTAAAATCATTTCATTTATAAATATTAATATTAATATGTTATGGTTTACTAAAAAATAATCATTTTATGTATACTTTATACATTTTTTTAAAATTCTTTCACAAATTCTGTAAGAGATTATATTTTATTCATTTTCCACATTTTAAATTCTTGAACATTTAAAGGTTGAAAGTTTTCTTATGGAGATGAAACCTTTATTTGACTTCAGATTGGAAAGAGAAAAAAATATTAAAAAGGATTCAGATATTAAAATGTACTCATATACAATGTATATTTTAATATTACTGTATAAGAAAATAAAAAGACTAAAAATTTTAAAATTTGTATTTGTGTTAAAATCATTTCGTTTACTGATTTGTTTTTAACTATTAAAATTAATCAATTACGATTTACTACAAATAGCGTTTTTCATATTTTTTACATATTTTTAAACTTTTATATTTTAAGTAATAGAATCATACTTGGGAAATGAGATTTTTGACATAAGGGACACAATACTTTTAAAAATGATCAGATGAATTAAGGAATTTGGGAAGAATTTAATTTTAATATATCACATTGTATTTTTTTTCCGTAGTTATTTTCATAGATATTTAATCACATTCATAGTTAAATATTTCCTAAACTTACATCTGTTTTTGAACATAAAAAATTCTAAACATTTTAAGTTACATGGGAATTTGTAAAATAATCTATCGAATATTATTTATTTTTTATATCATTTAATAAATAATGATTATAATTTCATGATGATAAATTTTACTTGTATATATTTTAGTCTAAAACACAATAACTAATTTAAAATGTTTTGTCAAAAATGAAATGACACAATTAGTTTTCGTTTTTTTTTTTTTAATTTCGAAATTTAAAAGACTGATTAGTTATCATATAATTCATATATAATTGATCTTCCAAACGATTTCTTTTGATAAATTTTATTTCAATTCTGAACAAATAAAAATGTAATTTAATTGTAAATGTGTAATTTTTTCATTTAATAAATTTTTAATATGAATAATTTACGCTACAACTATTTGGAAAAGAACTTTCAAAACAAATTTTCGTGACATTTTCAAAAAGAAAATATAAATTCCCACCTAAAAATAGAACTGTGATTTACTGTACATGGTGGGCAGTGCGTCAGATAAAACCTTTATCAAAATAACCTTTATAAAAAAATGGAAATTCAGATCAAAAAGTTATTTATAGGCATCCCTAACAAGAAGTCATTGTCTGGAAGTCTGCAAATACGAATATAATTTGATGAGTAGAAAAAGGCAACTAAAACTTGGTTTTTTTCGCCAGGATTTTGAATTTTTAACTAGTTTTGGGTTCTTGGCTTTTATTTTGAGAATTATAGAAAATCTTCGGTTCTGAGACAATGAAGAAATATGTACCTAATATGAAAAATATCTGTTTAGTAAAACTACAACCTAACTATAGTTTTACTAAAACAAAATTAAGCTAACACAAGATTCTATGAGTCTCTGTTACATTTTTTTACAATGATGTAAGTTTAAAGTTTGTTCTAAGTGGAAATATTATTGCGTCAATTATGATGCTTTTCTGCATGTTCTTCAACTTTCTCTAGTTTACTTTATTTTTTCGTATCGCCTTAACTTGTGTTGTTAACTAGCTATAATTTATTAATCTCTTTTTAATTCAAAATGTGTGAACAAAATTGAAGTTGATATCCTCAGTATTTCTACGGTGGAATTCGTACAGAAACATAATTTAAAGATTGGCTAGAATATAGTCAAACATATAGTCAAAGTTACCTTAAGTAACCAGTTATCTTAAGTGTTGTTTAGGGACCCTCGAAAATGCAAGTAAATCCATGATATTAAAACATGATAATTCTCTGAGACAAAAAAGAAATTTTGAGGTTATTAAAATATGAAGTATTGTTAAATATTTATTAAAAGCATGTAATTATTTAATTTAATACATTTGAAGTACTATTTTTAATTTTGCTTCGAGCTTGTTTAATTTTGGGGTTTGATAAATATCGCATTGGTAGCCCTAGAAGAAGTTACTGCTTGAATGTTGTTTGTGACAGGTGTAGTATTGTTAACTAAATCATTTTCAAAACAACTAAACAGAATGCATACGAATATACACTGAAAAATGACTAACAAAATTAAAATTGAGGTTTGTGTTACAACAGATCCATATATCTTCCAAAACACAATGATGAGTACAGCATAATGACTACAGCATGTCCAAATGCAACTTCCCATTGAATAGCTTCTTATGATTCTATCAATGTCAAAAGATATGGTCGATATACACGTGATTTCAAATAGCCTTACAACTAAAAATCAATTCTTGTTAAATATAGCGATCTAGATGTCCTTTAATAAAGCTCATAATAAATAATAAATAGGTGATGGTGTAAAAATTATGAATATAATTCTTTTCAAACTAATAAATTTACATTAATCTTCCATTTTTTAAACTTTTATTTATTTATTATTTTTTTTTTTTTTTGCCATTCAAGATCAGTATATCTAAAATTCTTTCATAATATACACTTTTTCATTTTTATGAACAAGTGACTGTTTCGACAATTTAATAGTTTTTATTTGAATATTACGGAAAAAAATGTTTCAGTATCAAAATTAGGAATTGCATCGGCACGACAGTTATGTTAAATTTGCCTAAAGGTTTAATAGTCATTGACCTGACATTTGATTAATAATTATATTAAATAGCATAGCAATTGCTTAGAATATATATTTTTTTAAATCGTATTATATTAAGTCCAGATTACTTTCTTCTGATAACTATGTTTGAAGCAACTTTAAGTTATCACATGAACTATATACATTTTTTATTATAAAAAAAAATACATCAAAACAAATATTTCAAACAAACCAAAATTTATCATTCAATTAAATTTTAAATTAAGTTGAATAATTGAACTATACACTTATTAAACAATTGCTATTTTAATAAAATTTGTTACTAACGTTTAATGAAGATAAAAAAAACCCATCGAAAACCTGAAGCCATTTCATAACATTTGACGAAATACTTCAAATAATAAGGATACTATTCAAGTAATAAACTGAATGTATGATTTTTTCCCACAAAACAATTACCATTTATCATTGATATTCAATTAGAGATTAAAAATTAAAATAATAATCTGCCACTTTGCTCTTACAAACTATAATGGAAAGTATTTTTATCCGCCACGTTAAACTTTACCACCTGAATGTAAGAAAAATTCAAAATCTAGCTCAATATTTGGTATAATTATTAGAAGACCTCCATGCATGAAAGAAAATAACATATCTTAGTTTAGCCACGTTTATTATAAAACTTGTAGTGTCTACACAAGCATATTAAATGTGACTTGATGTTATTATTAATGATATAAAGTTTGATAGACGAAACTTTGTATTTGGACAAATGTTTTTGAATGAAGAAAATATTGTACATGCAAAAATTCAAAGATGAGATTGCAGAGAATCATATAAAACAACTTTAATGACATTTTAAATATATTAGCAATAATATTTTTTCACAGATTATTTAATTTTAAAGAGTATGATACACCAGATATGTAAAGAAATTTTTTGGAATTGTATATATAAATTTTATAATTTTCCTTCGTTATGAGATTTGGATAACAATAGGATCCAGATTATCCGTAACCTAGTGTTTAGTAATTTTCAGTTTTAAACTAGTTATGAATAAAAGAATCTTCATGGCTTTTTTTTCTTCAAATCAGATCAGTAAACTATAACGATTTCTCTTTCATCTTGTATTCCAGTGTTAAGTAGTGCATGGTCGTTGGAAAATGGAATAACAACAATGTAATTATTACATATCCCCCACCCCCAAATTTCAGTGCGGAGAAGAGTTTGCATTCTTCTAAGAAATGGCGAGAGGATACTTTTTGTTTTACATTATCTTGTTTATAATTTCACGAAAAACAGAAACAGAAAAAAAAAAATATCAATACCTTCCTGAAAATGAACATTCCCAATTTTTACAACGATTTATGTAGATCAGGTTTATCCAAAAGTAGTTTTCTTTTAAGGGGAGATTTTGGTACATATTTTCTCCAATAATCAGAATTCTGCTATATTTAAATACAGATACTAATAAAAAGTACTGGTGCAAAAGTATTTAATATGATACACAAATTAATAAAAAAGAATATGCTAAATAACAATGAAGAATAAGCACTTTATCATTGAGAAATATTGTTTATACAAGACATCGATAATACATATTTGGAATTATTTTGTGTATTTATTATTGCATCAACGGTTTTGAACTTTTGAAAAAGATATTTTAACGAAGTTATTGTGAACGAATTTGAATTAATTGAAGGTACACTTACTGATTTCAATTTTCTAATTAATATCAAAGAAAGCAATTGCATTAAAATTTTACCCTTATCCATGTAGTTGTGTATATGGATCGGCCTGAACCTAATGTCCTCACCTACAATACGAACAGATAGAAAATCAGTTAACAATGCAAATAACTTGTCCAGAATTTTTACTTTAAAGGTAAAATGTTTTATAAATAATAATTAATGGAAAAGTAAATGCAGGATTATTAAAATAAATAAACACGACGAGGAAGAAAGAAATCTCCTTCAAAGAAAATTTTCATTGTGATTTTATATAGTGTATTACATTTATAATATTTATTAACATCCTGGAAATCAGAATTTTTATGATCATTTATGTTATTGAAAAAAATTAACTGTAACACATTATTTTACATAAAGAATAGCAATTGGTATTTGAACTTCAGAATTTCTCATAACTCCATTGGCTTTAGTAATTTGTCTTAAAGCTTTTTAATGTACAGCTTTAAAACTTTTATACTAGAATTAGCAGAATAAGCCAAAAATGACAGGCATAAGTAGGAATAGATCTAAGGATAGCGGTGAATAATATAATTTCGTTACTTTGTTTCATCGAAGTGTGCCTATTAAGTAGGGGTGTAAATTAAGTGTAATGTGTGAAGTGCTTTTTCATGTAAGATATTTTTCCATATACATTTCAAGATATTTTACACTTTCGTTGCAAATTAAGATTTGATTGCTAATTCTAATATTCCACTTTCTATTTTCTTTCCTTTAGAAAATGTGATGCATCCGTTTTATCAAACTGTCGAACCAGTTATTAAGGACTTTGAGATAGTTAGGAATTTTTAATTGCTATTATTGCAGAAGAGAGCAGTGCTGTCAACGTGAATTTAAATTAGTATTTTGGAGTTAATTGATATATCAACAATGGAAAGTAAGAAGAGGGATTTTACTTTTTTAAGAGGTAACTGTAGCAATATTTTTATTTAAAGAATGTGTGTGAATTTAATTAAGACAGTAAATTTTCGAACCGAAAAATATCAAGTTTAATAAAGCATAACTGAAATAAAAAAAAAGAGTTCTAGTAATAAGTAAAGTGGTCTTATAAGTGGAAATATGTGTTTTTAGTATGCATTAAGAATAAAACGTATGATAGTTTTTAAAGAAAATGAAAAATAGTAAAATTAAAGAAATTTATTTCTTTTTATAATAATTTTAAGGAATTGGCCTAAAAATTTAAAAATATAAAAAATAATACCCTTTTAAATGAAAAATTAAATAATAATTTATAAAAACCAACTCATTTGGATTGGCTCAGCCATAACTTATTTAATTTATATATTTAATTTGTTAACTGTGTTGTCTTCTTTTTCTGTTCTCGTAAATAAGCACACCTTCAGTTGATATATATAAAGTATTTATTCACATTCCAACAATACGTATTTTAGCAACTACCCGCCAATCACACTCGCGTTCCTTCTTCTGCCCTTGCTGTTACATTTTTCATCCCCGTATAAGCATTCCCCTTATATGGAGTTACAGGAGGAGGAGTTATGGCAGAGTCTCTTGGTCGTGGCGCCATCTATTGTCGTTCACAATGACAAATAGTTTACATTCGGGCATCCTGACCAAGCAATTGCGCCCAATTGCCACACAAATTTTACCTAGTAATTACACTTTACCACATACAAAAATAAACACAATATATGTATACAGCACATAAAAAATTTAATAATAAAAAAAGTTAAAGTTCCAATATGATTATTGTCCAAATGTGTTCCTAAAAAGTTCAGATAAAAAAAAAAAGTTCAGGAACAATGTTTATAGTTATTGATGAATGGGGCACCACTAGTCGTTACATGGATTATCTGGAGAGACACTAGAAGATCCCAGGGGTTCCTCATCATCCGAGTCACAATCATCTTTATGGAGTCGCCATGGCTTGAGTTGACTCACATGTGTTGTTGTGATGTAGAATCTGCATCGTTCTTGTTCTTCCAGCTGAGTCACTCGATAAGTATCGTTGGGGAGGATCTCAGTCACAATTAGAGGTCCTCTATATTTCGCTTGAGACTTGGTAGGTTCTCCCGTTGATTTTGCTGAACGTCGAACAACCACTATTTCACCTATTTGAAAATCTACGACTGCTGCTCCTAAACTCTGCAGAACTGGATATTTTTGATTCCCAAAGGAATAAAGATCTTTTTTGCAAGGCGTCATATTAATTCCTAGACGTTCTGCAAGCGATTCTTTCAATAAACAAGAAGAAGCAGAAGTATCTAGCAAACAACTAACAGAACGATTATTAATCGCAGCATTTCTCAGATACTTGTCAGCAGTTATGGACGATTCATGGTCAATCACACTTAAGCTAATTTCTTTTTTATTCTTTGAGCAATATTTTTTCGAATGCCCCTTTAAACCACATAAAGTACAAGGATTTGGGCAATCTTTTGAGATGTGTCCGAATAAATTACCTGAAAAAC
Organism: Caerostris darwini; assembly: GCA_021605075.1. Classification (NCBI taxonomy): domain Eukaryota; kingdom Metazoa; phylum Arthropoda; class Arachnida; order Araneae; family Araneidae; genus Caerostris; species Caerostris darwini. The sequence continues at coordinate 143,212 of BPLQ01001736.1, read as the reverse complement.
ACTTGGGTTCACCTTTTTCATTACGAATAGATGATTTAAATACTTTATGACTATCAACATATGTACGCGAATTTTCTTTCTCATTTAATTTATGACTTATCATAGCATTTTTGTTTTCCATCCTATTAGTTTGGAATCCATTTTTATGGTAATTTGATAACCGCGAATAATTTCTTGCGTCATCCCAATGACCTCCAAATTTATTATTCTTGCTTTCATTATTTATTTACATTCCGAAACGAACATTTTCGTATTCGTCTAATATTCCTGCCAACTCTTTCGGATTTACATATTTAGGCCATGTATCAATAAAATGTTCTTGCATAAAATTTGGAACCCGTTTTTTTAACTGATCTGTTATAATTAATTATTTTAAGGAATCGAAATCATTAATTTTTAATCCTTTCACCCATTCGTTAAAATAATTACTTATTTCGAAAACGAAATCTGTCCAAGTACCTTTAGAATCCCTAGTATGATTGATAAATTTCTGGCGAAATATTTCTGGGCTTAATTTAAATCTCTTTAACAGTAGATTCTTAACAAATACATATTCATTAGCTTGTTCTTCAGATTCTCTAGCGATTAGTTGGGTAATTTCAAAGGGTAGCAATCCTAATAAATGGAATACAAAATCGTTTTCCTCTATACCCACTCGATTTGCCTGCCGTTCAAATAAAATTAAGAATGCCGTTATATCTACTTCCGTTGGATTAAATCTCTGCATGAGATTTCTTAAATCAAATGATTTGTTTACTTCCGGGGAGCATTAGTATCATATTCAGTTGACGTTTGGTTCATAACTTTATTTTCGTTTTGCAGTTTTAATTTTTCCAATTCAAAAATTCTTTGCTTTTCATTTTCCTTTTCTAACCTTTCATTTTCCTGTCTTTTAATTCTTTCCTCAATTATTCTTTCGAAAACTTGTTTAACAAATTCTTCGTCATAATTTTCACTGCTTGTTATTAATCTTTTAATATTAACTACGACAGCTTCCGGTGGAATCGTTACACCGAGTTCTGTTCCTAATTCTATAAGATCACTTTTACGACCTTTTCCAAGGAATGACATTTTGATACTTATACTTGAGTATACTTTAATACTTGAGAAATACTTTAATACTTGAAAAGTACTTTAATACTTGAAAAAAAAACACTTTAATACTTGAAAAACACTTTAATACTTGAGAAATACTTTAAGCATATATATCAACTTGAAAGAAATATTCAATACTTAAAAATATTTATACTTCAAACTTCAACGTAGAAAGGAAATCATTTACCTTTTTTCCTTCACTACTCAAAACGTAATTCATGTCAGATTGTAGATCCTAAATCCCACTTCTGATAATAACTTGTTGTCTTCTTTTTCTGTTCTCGTAAATAAGCACACTTTCAGTTGATATATATAAAGTATTTATTCACATTCCAACAATACGTATTTTAGCAACTACCCGCCAATCACACTCACGTTCCTTCTTCTGCCCTTGCTGTTACATATTTCATCCCCGTATAAGCATTCCCCTTATATGGAGTTACAGGAGGAGGAGTTATGGCAGAGCCTCTTGGTCGTGACGCCATCTATTGTCGTTCACAATGACAAATAGTTTACAACTGTTAGTAAAAAAAAAATAGTCGTTATCAAAATTGTATATATTAGTATACTTATTGTCAATAAGATAGAAGAAAATTTTCATAATCATCAAAAAATTTCTTTTTTTGGACTAGTTAAAAAAATAATCACATATAGTATTAACATAATTCCACATCAACAGCACATATTAAAATATTCCTATTTTCAGAACTGCATTTTAAGAAATTTGAAATGATATTTATTTTTCATTAAAATTTTTCATAATATATTTAATAGTGTTAATTTATAGTTCCTATTTAAATGATTAATTATGATTGATGAATATTGTGAAAATAATGTATATAAACAGGGTGGCTATAATTAAAGTGACCCTGTTCACACGCCTCTAGGACCCGTTCTACCTAACGGAGTGTGATGAAACTTGATATATATGGTATATGGATAGTGGGGAAAATAGTTTTGCAATAAAAAATAACAACAACATTTTTTAAAGATTTTTTTTAAATCTTATATATGCTTTCTGTTTCTTCATAATATATGTGGTTATAATTAAAGTGACCCTATTCAGACACCTCTAGAACCCGTTCTACTCATTCTAAATTTTGACCACCTGGGAGAATTGTGACGCTTAAAGAAGGACAAAAAATTTGTCAGAACCATTCAAATTTATTCAAGTACAGAATATGCTCAACGTGTGCTCCATTGATATTAGTTACGTGTCTAAAGTGCATTATTGTATGTTCAATGGTAGAGCGAAAAAACACTTGAGACATTTCAGCGGCATGGTGTGTAATGATGTATTTCAATTGAGGTAAATACTTAATTCCTCTTCAATAAACAAGATCTTTTAGGAAACCCCACAACCAGAATTAATAGGAATTTAAGTCGGGTGAACGAGGAGGCCAGACATCCGGAAAACCTCTGGATAATACACGATTCCCGCCAAATTTAGCATGAAACAATTATTTGACTTGGCGCTTAATATGGGTCCCCCCTCTCCCAATTCTCCCTGGTGGACAAATTTTGAACTATTATTTATCGCAAAAACCTTTTCAGTCTGAATAGGTTCACTGTAATTATAACCACCCTGTATATATATATATATATATACTACTGTGTTCAAAACTTAAGGCCGATTTTCAATTTAAAATTCCCAGGTCTTATGGAATTTCAATTTTTTTTTTAGGTTGCTGGCCCTGTCATTGACGTCTTTATGACATATATTTTCTTTGACTTTAAAATTTATTATTTTATTTGACTTTTGACCTAAATTTAGCATATCATATTTGACTTACAGGAATCAGTTATAAAATTATCCAATGGAATAATTTCCATTTAAAAATTGTATGATTTCAAATGAGGTTAAAATAAAATATTTTTAATATTATCTTAAATTAATTCCACTGTAATACATTATTCAAGTATCATGTGTGATAATTATCCAAGCTTTGCAGGACTTACGCATTGCTTAAGGATACATCATCTGCCCTACTAGATAAAAAGTACGGATCATTCTTTCTGGAGTAAACCTCCAAGGGATTGTCGGAATTTGGATCTATCTGGAAAACTGGACGTGTATCCCCATGGGGCTTTTCTAGTTGATCTTTAAGAGGAGAGCTGTACAACGCTTTTAGCTATACGCGCAGATATCCCTTACGAAGGAATGCCTTGTCCTGATCTCATGACTGATGCTGAGTCTTTGGGAATGAGTGCGATGGGACACTGGGTACAGGGGATGGGTAGGAAGGAAATGGAAGTAATGAACAGTTAGAGGGAATGTACTAAGGAGTTATTTCTCTCGTCAGAACGTAGTGAATGGGACAGCTGTGTATTAAACTAATATTTATCTGCTTTAGATTTATTGAATACGTAAAGTTTGTAATTTCGAGGACAATATATTAATCAGTCTAATATATTATACAATGTATAGTATATATGGAGTATTCTAACTAAGGAAACTGAGTTTTAGACCCAAATAGCCCTGTTAACTAAATTTTAAACGACAATAACGAGTACGTGAAAGATTATTCCTATGCCTGAACAGATCAAATGTATAAAATATTGATGGATTCAAGAATGGGGACTAGAAGGTTACATGAAGTCTACTTGGGAAGCGTTTACTCTAATTTGTGCTGCCAAAATATGGTTAAAATCCTAGAAATCTTCTACAAGATTATTTGTGCACTCCATTATCATGGATATTCTGGTTCCTAAATCATTTCGGTATTCTGGAGGTGAATCCGATACATATGTGCTGTTATAGTAAAAAAATACTTTTAAAATGGCAAAAATTATGTATTATTTTCAACTTTATTTCTTTTGTGAAAAAATATTATTTTTCATTTATACTAGATACACTGGACATAAATATAAACTATGGGCTGTCTGAGAGTTAAATGGATTACATTTGAGTTTCAAATAGAAAAAAATATAAAATAATCTGATACTAAACACGTCAGAAGAAGAAAAGTATTTTCAGAAGAAAGAATTTTTTCAGATTTGAATTTATTTTGAAATTTATCATTACATTGACGTATAATAACATTTTTGAAATAAATATGTAAAATAATAATCAGAATATTAACTCATTAATATTTCATTGGACATTTTGTAATAAATTGAAATTTTTAATTGTTATTATTCTGCTTTAAGTAGAATAATTTAAATTTTACAAAAAAAAGAAAAAAGAAAAAAAAACCAGCTTTTATTTTAAGAAGTATTATTTATAAACACATTTAGTAAACGTTTTAATAAGTGTTCTAACAATTTTATTTTAAATGTGAACTACTTTTAATTATTGTAAAAGTAATTTCACGATTTTAATATTGGATATCATTTTTCTCTTTATAAAGTCAAAAATATTTAAATTATTAAATTTTATTTTACATTTTTCTTATTAGAAAGCAATATAAGAATGTACGTTTTTCGCCAAAGTTAATAAATGCTAAATGATTTGAAATCTTTACTATTATCTTCTTAATTGATACATAGAATTGACAAAAATATATTTTGGCCAGTTGTATTCAATAAAATCTATAACGCAGTTGCTGTAACATCATGCTGTCTGATGGATTTTAACTTGATTGCTACTAGAAAGACACCCTAAGGTAAGGCAGAAACAAATTACTTATATCAAGATGTGCTGTAGAATGGATTGTTAGTATTTCAAATTGTGATTTACTTTAACTTACAAACTGTGATTTCACTTTCATTTGAATTGAATTTGAAAACAAAATGAATTGAAAAGAATAAAAGAAATTAAATAAAAGCGATGGTTCAAATAATTGAATCCCAAATTTTATAATGGCTAATCATTCGAAAACGACTGGTTTCAGTTCAAATTCACTTGTGGCTTTCTTTGTAGAGATATCATTGAAGATAATAAAGAGTTTAACGGCCATGGTGACAGTGTGTGTTAAAATCTGACATCGACGCAAAGATGAGAGTTTTACTCCTTATAACCTGTAAATTCCTTGCATCCCTTGGAGTTCCTCTAGGATGACAATCTCTGTTCATCATAGCTTGGTGTAGGGTTATAGCAAGCCATGATGGAAGAGAAGACCATCAAAAAATTTAAAACAGAAGTGGAATACTACTGTGCCCAAAAAGTCACACCAATGTTTTTTCAAAAACTCTTTATTTATTTTTCCAAATTTATTTCATCGCCTTCCTTCCCTATCAAATCTTTGCTACATCGTAAATAAAACTATACTTTAAAATTCTTAATTTCTTTCTTTTTTTATTTTCTTACTTTTTGCTAAAACGAAAGATTCGTTTTCTAGTTTAAGCCGATCTCCGTGAAAAACGTGATAAACAAGTCTTTTAAATGGGATAACGGAGTTAACTGGATTTCCTTTTTTGAAACTTGTGATTGACAATTAACTGCAATCTGTTTTTAATTAAAAACTAAATTATGTTCTCTTGAGTTGTATTTTTTTCTACAATTTTAGTTGTCTCTGTTGGGCCATTATAAAATATACTAATGTGCCCCAAAAGTAAAACCAATTATTTTGTTTTCAAAAACTCTTTATTTATTCTTCCAAATGTATTTCATCGCCTTCAAAGTAAACCCTTCCGGACACAATGCACTTATAGCAACTTTTTTTCCAATCATCAATGCATGGTAAAAAGTCATCGGCAGGGTGGCCTTCAAAGCGCGCGGCGATTCACATTGAATCTCTTCATTCGACTCAAAACAGTGTCCCCCGGAGAAATCTTTTGAGTTTAGATAATAACCAGAAGTCCCACGTTGTGAATATGGTGGTTGTGGAACGATGTGGGTTTCATTTTTGGCGAAAAAGTCACGAAGAATCAATGCAGTGTGAGCTGCGAAAAAGAAAAAAAAATTGAAATTAATAATTGGTCTTACTCTTTGGATACAATAGTATGGTATCCATTCCAAAAACTATTCGAATAAAGAAAAATATATATTATATAAATTTCAAAACTTGAATTTTTTTAACAGCATTTTTCTTAAAAACAGTATCTGTATTAATTTTATTACTAATAGTTATTCATTATTTTGTTTATAAGAACGTATTTGATTCTCCATGGCTACAACTATTTAAATTTTTCAGAGATCGAAACTATTTACTAATTTTTAGAATGTTCTTATTCAATGTATTTTTCTTTGAACTAAAGCAGAACAATAGCTGACATGTTATTAAAAAAAATAACTTTTTAAATTCATCAAAACTTTGCTACATCATAAATAAAACTATACTTTGAAATTACTATTTTCAAGCAACTCCATACTTAGATTCATGTAACATATACATGATTTTCCACATTTTTATTACTTGTTTTCCATCAGATATGTGACTTTCTACAAGCTTTATAAACCTAAAAGTGTACTCAGTAAATAAATTATGATTTATGAAATAAATTAAATTATTTTTTAACTTTGTGGTAAACACATGTAGTTATTAGAAAAATATTTAAATTTTAAATATATTTTAGTTTATATTTTAATATTTATCAGTGTAAGGTATTTAATAGTGATTAAATTCTATAGCAGCACATATTAGAATATTGGTTTCTCATTTTATATGCGCACATTTCAAAAAGTTTGCTTATTTCTATCATAGAATTTTAAACTGTAAATTTCAAGGGAATGTTAAAGGATAGTTAATAACCAAGATAAATTTAAAAACAGTTTGTTATTCAAAACTGAACCAAATTAATTAGTTTACATATTTTAAATTGTCTATATCTAAGCATGCAATTATTTATTTTATCACTTTATTAATGAAGTTCCACATTTAAAGAATCCACTACTAGTCATTACCTTTTACATTTTAAAGAAATTATCTTTTATTGATAAATATTAACATTATTAGAATTTCTTTAAATGCAATTTTCAGTATTTTGTTATTTTTAAAGTAATATGCTCATTTCTTTTAGGATGCTTCAGATTTAAATTTTTAAAATATCTGTATCATTCAAATATTCACAAACTTAATCTACTTCTATTCAAAATCTATATTTAAACTCCTAATTATACCTTAATTTTGAATAAATTGCATGCAATATTTCGTTAAGCAATATCTAGTATAACTTTAATACAAATATACAATTGATGATTATTTATATATTTTTATCCTCTTCCAAGGTACCATATTTTTTATAAACAAAAATATTCCAGACTATCAATTATAATCTTTTAAAAATGTAGTTGAAATATTAATTGATTAATAATATTTTTAAATTGCAAGGCATAAATTAAAAGTTTCATCATTTTGCAATAATATTTAAACTCAGAGAGTAAAGAGAATTTATAAGTAAAAAAGGCATTTTATTTAAGGATATACTTCGTGAGACAACAAAATTTTAGAAATGAGTTATTGCGACCAATTTCATAAAACATGGCAAAATAATAAATGTTAACATTTATTATTAAGATATTTCATCTTTCGTTATCTTAAGTATTGCATTTTAAGACAAATAAATTTATTTATAATCGCTTGTCTTTGTCCAGTCGTTATTTGCTATCATGAGTTCAGAAATCTTGAAAAGAATATCTATACAATTTTATTTCAAGATTGTAAACAATATAAATGGCGATTTTTGCAATAATGTATAAAGTGATGCAGTCATACATTATTAATAGGATCCAATATTTTTTTTTTTTGAATGTTTTCGTGGCTGGCGCGAAGATGTTGTTGGCCAACCAAGAATAACTAAATAATTCTAGGCTTGTATGCATGACATAGAAAGGGTCCAATATTTGATGATGAAAAATTGACACCTATATTTCCAAATGAAGGGCCTGATGACCGACTGTATGTGGGTTCGATTCCCGGTGGTGCCTTGGATGTTTGTAGTGGTTCGGAATCCACATTAAACCGTAGGTCCCGGTCTAACATGATCGTACAACGTTGAGGGGGCAGTGTTACTCCGCGTCCGTCGATTATCTTCAAGCTACACGCAACTCCTAGGTAGTGTTAAGCTAGTAACGTCGGTGCAGCGCTGGCCTTAATACATCAAAGACAGTTTTCTTTGATGCATTAAGGCCAGCGCATCAAAGACAACTGTTTTTTTCTAATGCAGTGGTCAGCATTAAGGCCACTGCATTAGAAAAAAAATTCCGAATGATAGGTCATAATCTTCTATTTTTTTTAAAAAACACTGTAAAAAGTATATTTAAGAAAGAAAGCTAAATTTTGCAATTCATTGCCCATCATCAAATTTTTCATCATTACAATTCACTTAATTTCTTCATTCATTTTCGTAACATATTTACTGAAAGCAGATTATACAATTGGATTAAACATTTAAAAGCGGGACCCAATGGTAACATATACATCTAGCATGCAGGCGTAGAGGTTGAAATTTTTTAGAGATATACGTTACACACACTCTTTTCAAAATTATGATGAATCATTTTCTTCTGTTACACCTTTTGTAAAGATCTCGTGTTTGCAACCAGCATTGAAGCTTTTTGGGATCATCTCCATATGGGAAGAAGTCCCAGAAACTTCTATTGGAAAGCAATGCCCTTCCAAACTTTTAATTCAGTGAATTGTTCATAGAATACATAAATTAATCTTTATGATTACTTATGTTGAACAACAAAAATTACTAAATGAATAAAATAAATAATTCTTAAACTTTCCATTTTTGCTTGTTGATTGGCTCAGTAACATTTAAGTCTTTACACGTGCGAAAGCGTAATGTTTTATATTGAATGACTGGTTCGTATTCTGTGTTTCAAATGGCTTGTATTGGATTACAGTAAATCGATACTTCATGTGCAAGTTAAAACGGTTCTTTTAGATATATTTATCAAAAGAGCATTCACATGTTGCAAAACGCACGTGAATATTATCGTTATTATATTTAATATTATTCTTAAATAATAATATTAAATATAATATTCATGAATACATTACGAAGAAATGAATGAATGCATATATAGGAAAATTATACTTAAATTGAGTTTATTTGAAAAATTATAAACATTATGATACTGAAAATAGCTCTGAGATCAACAAAATTTTAACACTACCGACTTTTTAGACAATTCCAGGTCTTTTGATTTTTTTTTTTGTGTGTGTGTGAAATTTTAAGCATTGAAAAACGTTAACTTATTAACTATTATTTATAATCTATTAACTATTATTAGTTATAACTATTACACCAAAATTTTAAATTACAAGCGACAGGTATCGGCATAACAAACATGAAAAAAGCAGCTATCAGTTACTAACAAAGTACTACTAATTACTAACATCAGTTACTAAATATGCATTTTCACGAACAAGGGCAACTGCTCAACGATTTTCATCAATTTCGGTCATTTACTGACTTTTATGGAGCTAAATGATTATGACGTACTTGTGAAATTTATACTGGCTAGGTATCAATAAAATACTTGTTTTAGTCCTGTAGAATTGTCCTAAAGTTTGTAGGAAGGTCTATTTATCAACATTTATATGAGTCCGACTCGTGCCTCAGTGCCAACGAGCGCTGATGGTGAGCATTAGAGCTGAGGCTGGCGGCTTTGTTGTAGAACTGTTTCAATAAACGAGGAGTATCGGTAGTTTTTAGGACGTCTATGTTCTTGCCTCGTAAGTCGGGGTATCTGTTGGTTGATTTCCGGGTTTTTCTCCCATACGATACGCAAATGCGTGTAGTTCCACTAAAAGTCATCATCGAAGGCATTGTCACTCCTTCTTCAGCTCACTGAGCCAAGTATGACTTTTACCTTACCAATCACAGCAGAAGCTGCCCCCCTTTCCTATCGTTCCATGAGATCACACAGGTTCTTGAACTTTGTGGTTTGGATGTTGGTGTCTACGAAGTGGAATAAGAAAAAAAACATTTTTATGATTCAAAATTCCCCAAATCAGCTAAATGTTTAGCCTTTAAACTTGCACAACATGCATTTTTTCAGAAAAAAGGTTTGGATAATTAATTAGATAAATTAAACAATTTAATGATTAGAAATTAAATAAAATTACTTATTCAAAAATTCAAAATTATTTACATCCTTATGTTGAATTTCATGGGGCCTAATAGCCGAGTGGTTAGTGCTCTGGCGCTTGGTATTACAGCTTTCGGGTTCGAGTCCCGGCGGTGCCATGGATGTTTGTAGTGCCTCGGAATCCACTTTAAGCCGTAGGTTCCGGTCAAACAGCCGCGTTGCGGGGGTAACGTTACTCCTCGTCCGTAGCTTATCTTCAAGCTACACGCACCTAATGGGTAGTGCTAAGTGAGTAATGTCGGCATAGTGTTGCCTTAAGGCATCAAAGACAATTGTATGAGTATTTCCAGCTCTATTAGGAAAGAAATGTGGAATTTCATAATAATGTTTATAAATGATACTTCATTGATTTTCCTAAGACATAATCCAATGATTTATCTTAAATATTCCTAATCGGATTTTAAAATTTATGCTAACACTTAAAATATATTTGAACATTAAAGCTAAAAACCAATGCAGAAAGAATCAACTAAAGTATAAATGCAGTTTTTATAAATTATTTCTTTGTTATTGGTTGAAAGAACTAACACATATTGATCATATTCACAAAACAAATATTGCATTTAGGAATAAATGCAATTAAAGAAACTTTATTTAACACAGTTTATCTCTTAAATAAAAATTCTTAAATAAAATTTTAACTATATCTAAAATATTTTACTCTAAACAAATGAAATTATCAAGCAAATCTTTCGCTAACCATTAAAATACAAAAGTAAATATTACTTTTCAATAATTTCATAAGATTAAAAATTATTGGAATGACTTATATTTTCTTTAAACAGTAATCAATTTCTTGAAAATATTTTATTAAAGTTTTAAAGCATAAAATATTGACCAATTGTATCCTTTAACCCATACCACTAAGATAAAACTTAAAAAGATAAAGTGTAAAACAAATCCATCGGTATAGTATTTGCAATGGACAAAATTCCAATGTAGGCGACTTCAAAAATTGAATTAATGCTGCGAGAACAGACAGCTTCAAATATTGGTTCACTCTGTTTCCAGAGTTTTACGGTCCGTTACATTCTGTTTAGGATCAATTAGGATCTGTTAGGTCTTACGAAACTTGTTTAAAGAAGACTTCAATATTATAAAGTTGTTACTAGAATAAATATAGGGTTGAGAAAAGTTTAGAATCAATATTCAGATCATATATTAACTTTCTTCATTTCTCCTCTTATTTTATATTTGTTTTTTACTAGGGGTGAGTTTCAATCAGATTTATTGAATAATTTAATCAAATAGGGAAGTACGGAACATAGGATATAAATAGAAAATAAAAATTAATAATTGGAAAAAAAATAAAATAAAAATAAATATTTTGAAATATAAAAATAAATAATTTGAAAATATAAAATAAATTAAATATTTTATGTTTGTATTCAAATGTTTGTTAAACAAATGAAAAAAATAATGAAAAAATGAAAAATGAAAATAATTTGAAAAAATAAAAAAGAAAATTAATCGTTGGAAAAATGTAAAAATGTAAAAAAAAACTTGAAAAAATTGAATAAATAGTTTGAAATAATAAAAATAAAAATATATAATTTGAGAAAATGAAAAATGAAAATAAATAATTTGAAAAAAATAAATAAATAAAAAAATAGTTTGAAAAAATAAAAAATAAAAATACATAATTTGAAAAAATTAACATAAATAGCTTGAAAAAAATAAAAAAATAAAAATTTATAATTTGAAAAAAAAAAAAAAAAAATATGCCTGATTTGAGAAATTAAAAAAAAAAGTATATAATTTGAAAAAAATAAAAAATAAATATGCCTGATTTGAGCAAATAAAAAATAAAAATAAGTAATCTGATGATTAGAATATTATCTATAAAAATATAAATGAATTTCTTTAAAATGTATACATTTATATAGATAACATTTAGCTACTGTGGATTTATAAATTCAGTGAAGTTTAAAACTTCAATAAACATGCATTGAAGAAAACTTCAAGGAATTTTCCCTGAAAAAATATGCATTTCTAAAAAAATAAACAAACACTATTTTTTTAAATATTAAATTGGTTCATTTTGTTTAAATATCGTTACAAGAACAAATAAAGTGCCAACGGCCATACCATGCTGAATATACCGGTTCTCGTTAGATCACCGAAATCAAGCATCATTGGACGCGGTCAGTACTTGGGTGGGTGACCACCTGGGAACAACCGAGTGCCGTTGGCAAATTTGGGACCTGAATGGGACCGAGTGTCTGGCGCTCTGGCGCGCGGTGGCCCAGGTTTCGGGTTCGAATCCCGGCGGTGCTTTGGATGTTTGTAGTGGTTCGGAATCCCCTTTAAGCCGCAGGTCCCGGTCTCCTATGACTGTAAAAGCGTCAAGGAGCCAAAGTCAGACTTCTACCTACGGGTGCTCCCTCACAACAGAAGCTGCTTCCATCCCCTTCAATCATGAGTACGTATGGGCACGTGGGCTTGGCCAGCCAAGTGGGATAAGAAACAACAAACAGAACAAATATACGGTACAAAAAAGTTTTAAATCAATATTCAAAACATACTTCATTTCTCCTCATCCTTTATGTTTGTTTTTCACTAGAGGTAAGTTTCAATCCATATGAATTAAAAAGAAATAATTCAGATTTATAGAATGATATAATCAAAGAGGGAAGCAAGGAACAAAGAATATAAATAAATAAAAAAAATAATAATGATTTGAAAAAAAAATCTAAAAAGCTAAATAAATAATTTAAAAAGAATGAAAATAGAAATAAATAATTGAAAATAAATAATTTGAAAAAATAAAAATTAATAATTTGAAAAAAAATAAATTTTTTTTTAAAGTAAAAAATAAAAATTATAATAAATATTTTTTCTTGCTGAATTGCAAATGGATATTTTTGGAATGAGAAAAAAAAAATTAAATCCTTTTATGAATTGTTTAAAAAAAATTCATTTTTTTTTCAGGATAAAATAAATCCTTTGTTAATAAAATATATAACACTTGTTTTCTATAAATAGAGGGGGAAAAAAGCATTCTTAATTTCTTTAAGTAAAATGAAAATCATAAAGAGCAAATTCATATGTAGAAAAAATACTTCTTTAAAAAAAGAAAATATCATAAAACAAACACATATTTACTCACTAAATAAATGCACATATTACATACTTAAGCTCTTAACATTAAATCGAAGTTTTACGAAGTTATTTAAATATTTGAATGAGTAAGATTGTTTGAGAATTTAATTAGCAAAGAAAACAACTGTCTGGTTGTTTAATTAATTTCCATCAGGATTTAGAAAGGATATAAAAAGTGCATTAACTTATAATTGAATTTGAACATCCTATTTGTTTAGAAAGTCAAACAAACTACTTTCATTCCTAATTGCTCATTCGAAGGTTCACTAATACAATATAATATGGTAAGCTAAGTAAAATTGTCATAACGGAATTGGAAATAACCTCAACAAGTTTAATTGCAGGCAGCATTTTAGAAATAGCAGGAATGTATATATATATATATATATATAAATTATTTATATATGTATACAAAGAGAAAGATAGGTAGATAGATAACTTTTTGAATTCTTCTATTTTCTATTTATATATTTTTTTAATTATTATTCTTAAATTTGGGAAATTATTTCTTCAGTTGGCATGCTATTAGATTATTCAACATAAATATTTTTGTTTACGTTTTTTCAAAATTTTCTTATTTTTATTTATTTCTCTATTGGATGGCACTTGGATAATTCGCGATAAAGCAGCCGATTGGCGAGGTTACATCTCAAAGCCAAGTAAAAAAAAATGGTCATACTTTGAATCGAAAAAGGAAATATATTTCTTTCTGATGGTTGGCAATCAATTCAAAACATTAAAAAACGCTTGCATCTGTCTCGTTTTCAAAATATTTGTCGAAATTCAAATTTTAAAATGAATTTGAATTGAGCTGATAACTGTTAAAAAACAGTATAAAAATAAAGAAAACTAACTTAATAATAAAAGTTGTGGCAGAAACAGAAAACTGCAAAGGATGGCTGATGATTGATAACGTGAAGACCATGCAATCCAGACTTAATGATGGAAATATGTAAATTTTATGCAACCTGATATTAGGAAGAAGGAAGAAGTTTTTCAAAAACTTACGTTGCCAAGATTGCATTTCAGAAACTCCTGAAATAATGGAAACACTATTGAATTGCGTTTCAAGATTATTCATCAACATTATTAGAAGTATTATTAGATATAATTTTGAAAACTTTTGAACTAGGCAGAACAAGAATGTGCTTAGTTAAAGTAACAGCATAAACTAAAATTTTATTCAAATAGTTTAAAAATTCAAAAACATTCTAGGATATTATTAGGCATCATTAGAATTTTACTAGAAGTTTGTTTTTCATAAATTTTAGCATTTTTGGATATTTACAATTTTGAAACTCGTGTCACGATTACTTACAACAATTTACTCCAATTTTAATAAAAATATTTATTTCATTCAATTTTTAGTTGAATGTGTGAAATTTGGAACAAAAACTTTTTAAGTCTAAAACAGCACTTCCCATTTCGAAAAACATTTTAGAGCAGGCCCAGGATTTGAAATGCCTATGTGTTAATTTTACAAAATTTGAAATATATTATTAACTTTTTTCACGTATCTGTTTATCTGAAAGTTTATTGTAAGGTACGCAAAATAAAATTAAAAGTCAAATATTTTACTTATAACAAACGATGTATGTTTAGGAAAATTCTACCTATTATAAATTAATTCTAATAACACATTTTAAAATATTATGTTGAACAGAAAGTAATAAGAGATCTTAACTTATCTAAATTCAAGTCGATATAAATCTGATTTTGAAACCCTTTTTCTTAAAAAAATATTTTATATTTAACATCACATCTTATGTTTTACACTCCATTAAACTTATATATTTTTTATTTGTATTTTCCAGAGAAGTGATGAATATGACAAGTTGCATATTTGCCATATAATGAATTTTGAATTTAAACTCTGGGACAGTCACACAAAAGCAACTTAAAAGATGTATTGAGTATATCCAGGATGATTAACTTACAGTCAAGTACTATATCTTAGTATTAAAGATGAAGTTTTCGACCAGTCAAGGTTGATGATTCGAAAACACTGGTAGATTTAGAACCTAGTATCAAAAGCAGAGAACTAACTGGAAGACTCCATTGTTCATAAACAATAGTAGTGGAACACCTATAAATAATAAGAAAGATTTCTTAATCTGGTGTTTGGATTCCCCATGAGCTTATAGCTCAAAACTGTCAGCAACGTTTAAGTGTATGCAAATCATAAGTCAACAAATGATATTAGTTTTTTTTAAAGAAAATAGTGACTGGAGATAAGTGGGTAGTTTATGCAATTTTTATTAGGAAAATGACAATGGTTAAGCCCAAAAGAACAAAACATTAATCCCATGCAAAACAATGAGTGTATCTAAAGAATGTTTTGCTTTGAATTTGGTGGGATATGGAGAGGATGGTTTATTTTGAACTGTTTAACAATAACCAATCACTTCAGAAACCCGCTATCTCTTCAGATATCTACTGTCCAAATTAAAGCGGAATTTACTCACCAAATGATTTACATTGCTCAATAGACCGGGTGTGATTTATTAACAAGATTACTCCCCGAATCACACTGCACGAATTACTCAACAGAAGCTGTAGGGATTTGGACGGGAATTTCTACATCATCCACCTTGTAGGCAAAGCCCCATAAGAATATTGTCGGTTTAGTACTTTGCAGCATTTGTAATGGTAAAAAATTCACTAGTTAACAGAAGAAACTTGCTGCAAAACCAAAAAGATATCCTAAAAGAAAAGATCAGTAGTAGAGTTAATGCACAACTATCACATCCACTACATTCTGACGAAAGAAATAACTCCTTTGTACATTTCCTCTAACTGTCCATTACTTCCATTTCCTTCCCCTGTACCCAGCGTCCCACCGCGCTCATTCACAAAGACTCAGCATCAGTCATGAGATCAGGACAAGGTATTCCTTCGGAAGGGATATCTGCTCGTAGAGCTAAAAGCGTTGTACATCTCCCCTCTTTAAGAGCAACGGGAAACACCCCATGAGGATTCACGTCCAGTCTTCCAGAGAGATCCGAATTCCGATAATCCCTCGGAGGTTTACTCCAGGAAGAAGGATCCCTACTTTTTGTCTAGTAGGGCAAATGATGTATCCTTAAGCAATGTTTTAGATTTACAAAGTTAGAATAATTACCATATCTGATACTTGAATAATATATTACAGTGGATTAGATTTATTGTAATATTAAAAAATATTTTATTTTAACCACATTTGAGTTATAAATGGAGTAATAAAATTTTATAATGTATTTACCAACCTAAATACATTATAAAATTTTAATTATACAAAAAAAAAATTAAATTATAATTAATAATTATACATAATAACAGTTTTTTCCCAAAGGCTATTTTCTAATTACTTCATGGTTGTTTACTACAAATATTGAACGTAATACTGAATCGTATACTAATCTATTGTATTTTTTCAAATTAATTAATTATTTATTTTTTATCATAATTGCTTTTTTATTTTAAACCAACATATGTGTAAATTTCTTATAATAAATATGTAATGAATTCGTAATTGGAGTACTTCATTAGTTTGATCCAGAAAATAAACTACATATCTTCCATTAAAGAAAAATAAATCAGACAGTAAACAAATAAGAATCTACAAAACGAAAAAAAGAGAAGAATGGTATATTATATTTATTTTTCTTCATATGTTCTAATTCTTTTTAACGATTCTCCCATAGAATGTACATAAAAATTAATATTAAATGTTCCAGGATAATGTTAATTAATTAAACCATTTTGGCAATAATGAAATGTGTTAAAAAAAATAAAAAATGGTAATATTATCCAAAAATGGCTCTAAATATTTCTACAGTTTCGTGCTTGGACTAGATCAGTGCATAACAATTATTTAAATGTGTTGTTGCCGTTTACACTGAAGAGTACAAGAAAATAAAATATCATAGTGACCCCGAATAATATAATTTATTTATTTAATTACTTTAAAAACCCGATATTGAATAACGAACTTACACAATTTACGTATTCAGTAAATCTAAAGTACATCAATGGCAGTTTAATACAGATCTTCCACATTCACTACGTTTTGACGAAATAAATAACTCCATAGTGCATTTCCTTTAACTGTCCATTACTTCCATCTCCCATTCCCTGTACCCAGTGTCCCACCGCGCTTATTCCCAAAGACTCAGCATCAGTCATAAGATCAGGACAAGGTATTCCTTCGCAAGGGATATCTGCACGTATAGCTAAAAGCGTTGCATAGCTCTCTCCTCTCTAAGAACAACGAGAAAAGCCCCAGGAGGATACACGTCCAGTTTTCCGGATAGATCCCAATTCCGATAATCCCTTGGAGGTTTACTTCAGGAAGAATGATCCCTACTTTTTATCTAGTAGGGCTGATGATCTATCCTTAAGCAATGGTTTGGACCTGTAAAGTTTGAATAATTATCATATGTTACACTTGGATAATGTATTACAGTTCATGGATGCTAATATTAAAAATATTTGATTTTAACCTCATTTGAAATCATAGGTATTATGAAAGGAAATAATACTTTTGAATAATTGTATAACTGATTCCTGTAAGTCAATTATGATATGCTAAATTTAGAAAGCTATAAAAAAATGGGGTTTTTTTTAAATAAAATTAATTTTGAAAGGTTTAAACTAATAAATCTTTTATTAAATAATACTCAACTAAAATATACAAAATGAATTATTCTGAGATCGTAAAAGTTATTGAAATGTATCTCATAGTTAAATAAGTAAATTATTTAATAATAAATATTTGAGCGATTTATGAGAAAACAGAGTTCAGCAATGACCTAACATATTCTTGCTTTGTTTTCTTTTTGTTTTTCGAGCCTCACAAAAAGAAAAAAAAATCAGATATATCCTGCATATTTAATAAAAAATAAATAATATCATACAATAAAAAATAAAAAGGAATTAAATTAATTAAAAAAAATGTTTTATTATTTGGATGATTTTTATATTAGCCAAGTGATTAATCAAATTGTCTTTGTGTGTCTATTAGTTTGGTATTTATACTTAAAATGTTTGTTGACAAATATGCATTGATGCAAAGAAATTTAAGCATTTTACTGCATTGTTGACAAAAAACATCTATTTCGATTATCACATGTCTTACACGTCTTACATCTTGTATCATCAATATGGTACTGATAAAAAAAAAAAAAAAAGGGAATTAGTATTGATCATATACAGGGTAGTACATATGTGACAAAGAATGGGATTTTTTAGTCAGTGATAAAAAAAATAAATAAATAAGAAATAAACGGTGCCAACTTTTTACGTAATTATGCAAATACCTAGTTTTGTAAGACTTAAATTAACCAAACTAATGTTGGTTTATGTTCCCTGATATATTCCACTGTTGAAATCCGAAAACCCTTCAAAATATTATGAATTATAATTATTAAATTAAAGATACATATGATAAGACGTTCTGTATATGGTAATACAGAAAATGACGTTCACGTTCTGTAATATGGTAATATTATATATCAATATAATTTAAATGATACAGAATTACCCATTACTTAATCCATACATAGTATTCAATTCACACATGAGACTAAAAATATTTATTCTATTTTGGGCTATAGATTTGTCCTTATTTGTATGTATAGGATCATAACTGAAAAAATTGAAACAATAAAAATAATTTATAATTAGATCGTTTATCCATGAAAGCACTTACAAGAAAATATTATACTAGCATTCACGTTTTAACATACCATTCAAAGTGAGCATGTTAATCTATAGTTATTGAAAATATTTGGAAAAAATTTAGTATGATAAAAACGCGGTATTATAGTATATTTTTCCAATTATTGTGCTTATAAAAAAGTCACAAATATTAGCACTCGCCAAAAATGTTCTTCAATATTGCTTTATTTACACATCATGGTTATATAAAGAAATCATTGGTGGTAACTCTAAATGGTAGTATAAATTCATTAAATTATTTAATGAAATTTAACGTGCTAATAATAATTGACATTTCAGGTAGCATTATAATGTATTACACCAATTAGCATTATAGTTAGTTCATACATATGTAAAGAAATTATTTTCAAAAATTTCTAATTTTATCATTGACGAAACTGTTGATAAAAATTAAAATTTTTTCGCTTATGTATGATATTCATATCACACATAAATGATAAAATGTAATGATAAATGCAAAGTAGAGTAAATTAAATAGTTTTAAATACTTTAATATTCAAGGCAGACATAATGCCATAAAAACGCCATAATAATAATGCAATAATGGCATAAAAAATAATATATTTTTTTCCTTAATTATAAACATCAAAGTAACTATTAATACATCCCATCACTGCGAAACAGGGTATTTATAAAGAAAAATGAACAACATATCAAATTCTTTTTTTATCACCTTTTATCATTAAAAAGAGCGAATGTATTGTCCAAAAACAATACTGCCCTTTGTTTCAAAATGACGAATTAACCATCCTTCCTCTAACACCCTAGCAAGAATGCCACCTGTTTTATTCAGGAGAAATGATTAGTTGGCCTACAGGCTCACACAGCAGAACATTAATTCTGCACAACACTCCGCTCCTGCTGAAGTCCGGCTGAAATTTAGAGTTCCACGAAACCCTTATTATCTTTCTTTTAAGTTTCGTGTTAAATATCATTTAATTGTACGTAGCTGTGTTTGTGCAAGCGTAAATAACAATTTGAGTTTTAAACCTGTGCCGCCAGTATCTCAACCCAATCACATCCAAAACAATCTGGCGCCTAACATGTGGCCTGTACTATACCATTACATAAATTGATTTCTAAATTATTTAGATTATATATAAGTTTCAAAAATTTGCTATTGTAAATATGACTATAGCATATTAACTTAGATCATAAAAATAATTTATGTTCATATAAAATTATTTACTAAGTAAACAAAATATTTTAATTCAAGGTATAAATATATATATTTTTTTAAATCTGCGAAATTTCATCTATAAATTAAAATATATATATATATCATCAAAACATATTTAGTTGATGCATTAATAGATTAATTAAAAATATCTTTAATATTTCATCTATAAATCTTTTACATTAATATAAATTCAACTTTCTTAAAAATTTCTACATAACCTAATAGCATTTAAGAATTTAAATATGAAGTGAAATATTTCATTTTTACTTCAAAAGTTTACTTTTTTTTCACAAAAAAGATTACAATTTAAATTTTTAAAAAAATTGAAACCAAAAAAATATATAATTTATTTTTGGTAAAAAATAAATATTTTCAGAAGAAAATAAAATTAATGATTATAAAAGTTTTATGAAAATTCGAAAATTCGGAATTGTCGAAAATTGGTTGGTCGGTTCGAAAATTGTCTTTAAAAAGAGTTTAGTGTAAAATTAATGTCATACATGTAAAGAGAAAGAAAATTGGTCGCCTTAAAGCTACTAAAATTAATGATATTTCTTAGTAAACTTTATTTTTTAGTAATAGCTATATTTCTGTTCTCTAAACACAAAAAAATCTCAGTAAAAAAAATATTAAAAAAAATAATAGTGCCTAAAATCATGGTGCCAAATAAAATTCTTTAAAATTTTCTCTCTAGCTGCGTAGTTCTAGATCTTTCTAGCTAAGTAGCTGTATTTTATTTTCCTTCAACTTTAAAAATTGCCTTAAAATATCATAGATTAGGGAACAAAATTACTCTCATTTTCGTCTGAATTGTTCTACGGTACGAAAACAAACTGTCCCAATTCCGATAAAGCACCACGATAAAAAAAATTGGAAGCTATATATCAAAGATGGCGTGCTTTGTTATTAATGATTAAGAGAAGACGAGAAAGTTGATAGATGGGAAGAACGTTCTCACCATTCTTCGTTCTAAGGCAGTGTTGAGCTGTCAGATTGCTGCTTCTGTTGTCACTTCTTTGCTTCCATTGGGTGAGAAAAAGATTGTTTCTTTATTGGAAGGAAGATTGAGATATGATGAGTTAATAGTAGAAGTATTTTTCCAGACCCTGTGTAAAAATAGGACCAATAAAAAAATAGACCCCAAAAGTAAGAACAATTTTTTTTTTTCAAAAACTCTTTATTTATTCTTCCAAATTTATTTCCTCGCCTTCAAAGTAATCCCCTCCGGAAACAATGCACTTATGCCAACTTTTTTTTCCAATCCTCAATGCATGCTAAAAAGTCATCGGCAGGGATGGCCTTCAAAGCGCTCACCGATTCAAGTTGAATCTCTTCAATCGATCAAAATGGTGTCCCCGTAGTGGTCTTTTGAGTTTAGGCAATAGGCAGAAGTCGGACGGTGTGAACACGGTGGTTGTGGAACGATATGATTTCATTTTTGGCGAAAAAGTCACGAGGAATCAATGCAATGTGAGTTGGTGCATTCAATGTTTTCGGTACCAATCGAGATTTGCGCGTTTGAGGCCCAAAATGGAATTAACCGATCCTTTTGAAATTCCAACATCATGAGCAAGGTCTCTAATGGTAAATCGACGGTTTACAAGTACCAGATCTTTAGCTTCGTCGGTGGTGGTTGATGGTCTACCAGAGCGCTCTTCGACTTTGACATTCTCTGCGTTCTTTGAACTGTTTATTCCACTTGTAAACATTTCTTTCCGATATAGGAATGCTGACCGAATGTCTTCTATAACATTCTATACGTATTTTTTCCGGATCCTGTGTAAAAGTAGGACATTATATACCAAACATTTCTTTATAAATGTTTTAAAGTCACTTTATGTCCAGATAATATTTAGATTGAAACATATTTATATTTTCTTTTCATAATTTCATATAATTCTAAACATTCTAAAAAAAAAAAAAAAAAACATTCATTCTTTTCATTTTCTAAAAAATTTTGCAATATCTCATTATATGTATATATCATTAATAATTCATTATATATATTCATATATAATAATTCATATTCATTTCATTATATAAATATTTTTAAATATTTCATTAAAAGTACATACAACATTTTTTAAATAAACTAATTGTATTTCTTTTAAAAAAATAGACTTTTTTTAATTCTTTGAACAATATAGAAGATTATCTAGCTTTTATGTAAAAGTAAGATTTTAACTTTGTTGATAACATGGCAATCTAAATCAGAGTTGGGCTTAAAACTACAAGAAAATTGTTTGAAATTATAAAATTCTGTGAATTAAGCATATTAAGCATATGTGTGCGTTTTCTTAGGTCATGGATAATTTTTTCTCGCTTTTAAAGAAGCAATGTTGAGTTTCCACTTCTTAGTTACCATTCAGTGATTAAATGATTGTTACTTTAGCAGGAGTAAGTGCAGATGATAGCTAAAGAAATTAACAGAATTGCTTCCTATGTTTTCCTCATATAACCACATATAATTATCTACTAATTTCTCTAATCGATTTGAAGATACTGTATACTGTTATTAAAGAGGAAAATTTCTAATTTTAGCAGCCTCTCCTAATGTATCCACATATGCCAATTTAGTGATCAAATTTCGATCTATCACCATTTTTAGCTCTAATAAATGCTGACTGATTGTTGTACAAAAGAAATTGAAAATTTACATTTCTGCTTGATTCCTTCATATTTTCAAAGAATTGCAGAAATACTTAGTATAAAATAATATACATGCTAAAATATAATAAATTCATTATATGTTTATAAAATCAACATTTTTAGAAATTGTAAAATACTATAACTTAAAAATCGTTAGTTATTTATATCCCCTTGAAAAAAATTATATATTTATTGAGAAATATTTTTAAAATTATATTGAGAAATATATTTTTTTATATAATACATTAAAATAAGACTTTATATAATAAAAAATAGTATGTCTTTAAATAAAATATCAAGTTTAATTACTATTTTCTATTACTTTGCTATATCAATTTATCATTTATTCATTTGAAAAACATTTTCACTGCAGTTTTTATTGAGATATAAACACAAAAATAAGAAAAGAGATTTTATGTAAATGTATTTGAAAAATTTTTTTATTATAGTTATTAAAATACAAAGCTTTCAGTTACGTAATAATTTGTCTGAAACTATTTCTCTTAGTGTTTTATCACTCACTTTAGTAAGTACATTATCCCCTTAGAATAAACCACCACCGTCACTAAACCAAAATAAATTGCTCCTAAAATAATGTATTAGTTCGCCTAATTACAGCTACACGAGGACAAATAGTAATTATTGAGCAATCCTTCACTTTCGAGTTCATTCTATACAATTACAGACCTTTCGGGGGATGTAAGATTTTCTTTCACAAACTTTATAATTAATTCTTTGTTTTTTATATGTTAACATAAAAATTCTTAACATGTTTCTAAATAGCAATAAAACAATTATTCAAGTAAAATAAAATAAATAACAACAATAAAAAAATTTAAAAAATTTCAATGTGTTTTTATTTTAGGTATTTTATTGTAGCTTTTAGGTAATTTATAGCACATATCAGCAAAACTAATTATCATTTAATTATGTAAAAGAAAAAAAAATGTAATACACAATTAGATTTGTTATTTTTCCAGATTAAAAATTTTAATGCAAATCAATTTTATACTTATTTTAATTTTTAGTGAAATTTATTTCTCTAAATACGTGCATTTTGTTTGAAAATTTGTAAGAAATTAATCTGAATAATGAATAAAATCCTTATAACTAAATCTTTCTTAATATTTCACTGCATTGAATGAACTTATGCATTCGTTGAAATATTAAAAATTTGTGCAAATTTCGGCATATAATTTAGAATTACTTTAAAACAAAAATAAAGAACATTTACATGAAACAATGTTTTTATTGAAAGTACATCCTTTATTAGAGTGTAATGTGTATGATTTACATATTTAATTACATGCAATAAATTGTATGATTGGCATACGAGAAAAACATGTAAGTCAAAATGCAGCACAGTGTAGGTCACAATAGATGAAAATTATTTTTTAAGAAATTTATTAAATACAGAACATTAGAATTTACCGCTCATGTTCCAATGAAACTACATTTGTGTAATTTAAAAATGGGATACAGCAAAAAAAAAGAGTTAATGTGTTTTGTAAATAATTAAAAGTTCAGACATCTAAGGAATGAGAAAATTTCAAAATTTATTCTTTGTAGCTCCACTACACAAAAGTACAATTAGTTGGACATCGAAACTAATAATATAACTATTAAAATACTAATAGTTAGATTTGGTTAAAATCTGAAGGAAGTTATGAAATCGTGCTTCACCCATTTATAGTCTGGTTCATAGTTGCATCCATTATGTTTGCCATATGAATGCAATTATACATCTGAATTTTCTAAGTTTACAATTAGCTTTAATTAGTTAGAAACTCAAGTCTAAGGATGTTATTGTGATATTTTAGGCCATGGTTATTTAATTATTATTATTGGGTTATAAAATCTGGCGAATATATTACAGAAGGCAATCTGAATATAAGGTGCGGCTATGGTTTCGAAATGTCATTGCCATACCATTCTGTGTTCAAAGGTAGTTATGGGTATGTCAATCATTTGTATTAAATAGAAAGTAAATTCATCACGAAACTACTCATCTTAAAATCACTGACGAATATTCTTCATTTGCTACTCTACTGTAGCCAATGAAGAAAATGAACTTTTCAAAACATCTAATAACGAGTCCTTATTGTAATTAATTATAACGCGCAATTGTTGAAGAGATTTTCTACATATTTTAGTACTTTCATTTCAAAGGTACTATTGTGGATAAATATGTACCATTTGCAAGGAAATAAATGCCTATTTTTATTTTTCAAAATTATTTGAGCATTTGGACTTCAGATATAATTTTTATGTGCTGTCTTACCTTTTTTTATTTATTACATTTATTGCTAAATTACTAAATTTGTCTTATGTTAGCAAAAAATTTTAAAAAATACCTTTAGTTCCGTTACTTTTCTTTTTCAATCAAAATAACAAACTGATGATTCCTTGTATTTGTACACTTCTCAATATATGCTAGTAATTATGGTTTTCAATACCCAATTTGTTTACGTTTTTATTTCAAATGCGTTTTCATTACCTGTGTAAGATAAATAAATATCTGAGACACTTCAAAATAGCAGTTTTCTCTCAAAATTAATTGTAGATTGAATCCAAATTGGTTTGTATTGTATATAAACGAACAATTACCTTTAATTAAATAATTACCTTTCTATTAAATTAATTATTGAAAAAAAGATTTTTGGGATTACCTTTACAATATTTATAAACGTAAACATTTTTAATGCAAAAGAAAAATACAAAATTGATGTACATAATACACATTTTTGAATCAACGAAGTTGAGATATGAATTTTATGTTATTTATAAATTTATAATGTACAGTTACACAAATGAATGAAAATTTTCAACTCAACAAAAATATATTTTATGCAAACGTAACTATTGTTATTATAACTATTGCTATTAATAAATATACAATAATAGTAATAAAATAAATTATATAATAATTGTATATGTTAGTAATAAAGTATTGTTATTGTTAAATATCATTTTTAAATACACAAATTTTAATTTTAATAACACAAGGAAATTCTGACAACCATAGAGATATTCGAGGAAAACTAAACTCGTAGACTTTCAAATTTATTATTCGAAATTTAATAACTCAGCAAAACATCTCATAATTGTCGTTTTAATTAATTTATTTATTTATGTATTCAATCATAGTGAAACAACCCTTTTTTTTTTCATTTTTATATACTAGCTATTTTCTGTAAACACTTTTTCAAGGTTATTTTTTAAAAACGATAATTAAATAATATAATTTAAATTTATAATATAAACGAATATATATTTGTTTAACATTTTACAAATTACATTTATTGCTATTTGTCTTTCAAATCGAAATTAAAATTGTGTTTATAGTACAATGGACAAAATCAGTTAACGTTGGTTACTTTAGCAATTTTGAATTTCATCATTATATTTAATTTTTCTCGAGCATTACAAAACAGTTACCAATAATTTGCTGAAAAATTAAAATTCAAAAAGTAAAGAAAAATGAAAAAATTGACCAAAAAAAAATATTTCCGAAAACAGTAAAAGTAATTATTAGAATATATATGATGCAATTATAAAAAGTTGATAATTAAAAAAATATTTTCATAATATAAGTAGCATTAACCAAGAATGTAATTTTTTTCAATTTGCAAAACATTTAACAATGATCATATTATTTAACTTCGTTGCAAGTATAATGTAATTATTATAGCCTGGTAATTATTCCAAAGTTAAAAATGTAGATACTGATTACAGTTTCACAAATTTTATTAAACGAAAATAGATTAATACTACATTGCAAACAAACCTGCAGATGTCTAGTGTCAAATATATAAAGCATTATACGTGCATGAAGATGGTGTACATAAAGGATTGGCTTTTGTTTGCCATATGCACCTATTGTTAAATTTTTACAATATTTAGGGCAGTTTAAAAGCAAAAAAATAACATATAAACAACAAAAATTTGGACAGTTCGAATTCTTACAGACATTAAGATTCGTCTAATACCACGAGAGTGCAGTTGATACTTGTTTACAATTACACTGCTTAAATTATTCAATTTAAACTTTATAAACTTGATGCATTATTCTTAATCAATGTTTTCTCCCGATTGTTATTCATTACAATAATTTTGTTTAATAATTTTTGAAATTTTAAAAATCATAAATAATAAATCTCTGAATTTTCATAATATTTATAATTTGTTGATGAAAAAAGATATATCGATTCTAAAATTAATATTTTTCTCTTAAATTTAAGATAAAAGTATTAAATATTACGTTGTAATTTTAATAATATTTCAAAACATCTGCTTGTATTAATTTTAGTAATATAGCTCCTTTTTTAATTTTTATCCAACTAATAATATTATTTTACTCATATACACAATAAAATGTCCTGCAAAACAGTATTTAAAATTCAAAAATTATCATTTTGGAATAAATTTAAATCTTTTATTTTAAACACAGAAAAATTAAACGTTTGCTTTTTTTTGTTAAATAATTAAGTAAATAAATATTTCGTTCTTACATTGTGATTTGGCAAAAGGCATAAATTTATATGTGAGTAAACATAAAAAATTCTCTAATATTTATATATTATTTAAAAAATTTAGAAACATATAAACTACAATTCATTTAACTTAACAAACATGCATACATAATAACATTTATATTTAATTATAACAAATTACTACTTTCATTTATAAAGTAATTGAATTTCTCTTTATTTATTCATTCAGTATTCTATTTATTTTAGGTTACTATTTTTTCCTAAATATGTATGAAGTTACATATATTTTAAATGAAAATATTAGAAATTAAATTTACATTTATAATATTCTATTTCATACTGAAATATTAATTTGTAATGCTTAATATTACATATGATTTTGCTATTACATTTTATTTTTATTCATTTTGTGTTGTATTACCATTTTGTTTTAAATCTAAACAGCCAAAATAACTTCAAATAAAGTAAATGTTAAAAAGGTTTATCTGGGCATTTATGTTCAGTCATGTAAAGAAAAAATTATAGATAATGTCTAGTTTCCAGAAGAACATTTTTCCTGTTACACTTTTAACCTCTTCAAGTTATCTCATTTTTAAATATTAAGTGAGCTACTCATCTCAACTCCAAATAGCCTGAAGTCTGAAAATACTTTCAATTTCAAATAATAATAAGAAATAAGACCTTAGGGTTCAGAGACCTTTTAACGTAAATGACGACGAACCTTCGCTAGATAAATATATCAAAAAATTCTGTAAAAGATCATATTTCATTCATTTTCCACGTTTTAAATCTTGAACGTTTGAGTTGAAAGTTTCTTTTATGGAGACGAAAGTTTTATTTGACATGAGATTGGAAAGAAAAAATTTATTAGAAAGTTTCAGACATTAAAAAGTAATCATTTACAATATATCTTTTAATGTTAACAATATAATAAGAATGAAAATTTTAAAAATTTGTGTTTGTGGTAAAATCATTTTGTTTACTTATTGTTTTAAAATATTAAAATTAATCAGTTATAGTTTACTAAAAAATAGTATTTTTATTTATTTTTTTTAAATTCTTTCAAAAATTCTGTAAGAGATATCATATGTCCTTCATTTTACACATTTTAAATCTTGAATGTTTAAGTTGAAAGTTTTTTTTTAATGTAGATGAAAATTTTATTTAACATCAGATTGGAACTAAAAATATTTGTTAGAAGGATTGAGACATTAAAAAGTAATCATTTGCAACATATATTTTAATGTTACGATATAACAGATGTAAGAATGAAATTTTTCAAAATTTGTGTTAAAAATCATTTTACTTACTAATTTTGTTTTGAAATATTAAAATTAATCAATTATGGTTTACTAAAAAATTATATATATCTATATTATATATTTTTAAATTCTTTCAAAAATTCTGTAAGAGATCATACTTCATTCATTTTTCACATTTTAAATTTTAAAAGTTTAAGTTTTTTTTTTTTTTTTTTTTTTTTTTTTTTTTTTTTTTTTTACGGAGATGAAAGTTTTATTTGACATCAGATGGAAAAGAAAAAAAATTATTAAAAAATTTCAGACGTTAAAAGTTCTCATTTACAATATATACTTTAATGTTACGATATAACAAAAATTAGAATAAATTTTTTCAAAATTTGTATTTGCATTAAAATCATTTCATTTATTAATTTTATTTTTAAATATTAATATAAACCTGTTATGGTTTACTAAAAAATAATCTTTTTGTATATACTTTATACATTTTTTACATTCTTTCAAACATTCTGTAAGAGATTATATTTCGTTCATTTACCACATTTTAAATTCTTGAACACTTACTGAAGTTTGAAAGTTTTCTTATGAAACTTTTATTTAACTTCAGATTGGAAAGAGAAAAAAATATTCAAAAAAATTCAGACATTAAAATGTATTCATTTGCAATGTATTTTTTAATATTATTGTATAAAAAAATAAAAAAAATTAAAATTTTAAGATTTGTATTTGTGTTGAAATCATTTCCTTTACTGATTTTTTTTAACTATTAAAATTAATCAATTACGGTTTACTACAAATAGTGTTTTTCGTATTTTTTACATTTTTTTAAACGTTTATATTTTAAGTAAGAGAATCTTACTTGGGAAATGAGATTTTTGACATAAGGGATACAATACTTTTAAAAATGATCAGATGAATTAAGGAATTTGGGAAGAATTTAATTTTAATATATTACGTTGTATTTTTTTTTTCGTAGTTATTTTATATTCATAAGTATTTAATCACATTCCTAGTTAAATATTTCCTAAACGTACATCTGTTTTTGAACATAAAAAATGCTAAACGTTTTAAGTTACTATCGAATATGTATTTATTTTTTAAGAAATAATAATATATCATTCAATAAATAATGCTTATAATTTTATGATGATAAATTCTACTTGTAAATATTTTAGTCTAAAACACAATAACTAATTAAAAAAATTTTGTCAAAAATGAAATGACACAATTAGTTTTCGTTTTTTTTTTTAATTTCGAAATTTAAAAGACTTTAATTAAATTTATTTAATTAGTTATCATATAATTCATATATAATCGGTCTTCCAAACGATTTATTTTGATAAATTTTATTTCAATTCTGAACAAATAAAAATGTAATTTAATTGTAAATGTGTAATTTTTTTCATTCAATAAATCTTTAATAGGAATAATTTACGCTAGAACTATATGGAAAAGAATTTTCAAAACAAACTTTCGTGACATTTTCAAAAAGAAAATATTAATTCCCTCCTAAAAATAGAACTGTGATTTATTGTACATGGTGGGATTTATTGTACATTTTTTTCAAAATAACCTTTATAAAAAAAAGGAAATTCTGATCAAAAACTTATTTATAGGCATCCCTAACAAGAAGTCATTGTCTGGAAGTCTGCAAATACGAATATAATTTGATGAGTAGAAAAAGGCAACTAAAACTAATTTTTTTCGCCAGGATTTTGAATTTTTAACTAGATTTGGGTTCTTGGTTTTTATTTTGAGAATTATAGAAAATCTTTGGTTCTGAGACAATGAAAAAATATGTACATAATATGAAAAATATCTGTTTAGTCAAACTATAACGTTACTATAGTTTTAATAAAGTGAGATTCTACGAAGTCTATGTTACATTTTTTTTTACAATGATGTAAATTTAAAGTTTGTTCTAAATGGAAATATTATTGCGTCAATTATGATGCTTTTCTGTATGTTCTTCAACTTTCTCTAGTTTACTTTATTTTTTCGTATTGTAACTTGCTATAATTGGTGAATCTTTTTTAATTCAAAATGTGTGAGCAAAATAAACAAAGTAACGTTAATGAGATCCTCAGTATTTCTAAAGTGGAATTCGTACTGAACAGAATTTAAAGATTGGCTAGAATAGAGCCAAAAGGGTCAGTTAACTTAAGTAACCAGTTATCTTAAGTGTTATAATGAGACCCTCGAAAATGCAAATAGATCCATGATATTAAAACGTTATAATTCTTTGAAACATAAAGGAAATTTTGAGGTTGTTAAAATCAGAAGAATTGTTAAATATTTATTAAATGCAAGTAATGATTTAATTTGATAAGTTTGGTGTACTATTTTTCATTTTGCCTTCACTTTTTCCTAATTTTGGAGTTTGATAAATATAGCATTGATTGCCCTAGAAGAAATGATTGCTTGAATGTTGTTTATGACTGGTGTAGAACTGTTAAATTTTCAAAACGGCTAAACAGAACAAGTAATATATAAAAAAAATTAAGTCAATTCCTACTTTTTTTTCACTCTATTGCAGAAAAGTCCTTTATAAATAATTTTCATTCATTTTTTTAAGTTTATCTGGCGCCATCTATGGGTAGATATATACAACTTAAATCTTAAAAAAAACTAAAATTAATTAATTTAATTTAATTAATGAATTAATATTTGAAAAAAAGTGTATTAACACCAAGTGTCATCCACTACAAGTTCAAAAAAATGTATTTGAACTTGAGTGGTTAAAAAAAAAGTATTTTATGAACGATTGAAAATTTGAACAATATATATATATATCGGGAAGGTGTGAGCTAATAGAAGGAATTGAAAGATAAATTTCAATTAGATCGTTTATTTATGAAAGTACTTGCAAGAAAATATTATATTATTATTCAGGTTTTAACATACCATTCAAAGTGTGCATGTTAGTCTATAGTTGTTGAAAATATTTGAAAATAATTTGGTATGATAAAAATGAGGTATATATTTTTATAGATTATTTATCCTACATATTATCTTTTATTTATCCTACTATTTACAGTTATTGTGCTTATAAAAAAAAATTCATGTTGACTAAAATCTTTCCTTTAATATTGCTTTATTTATAATATCTGCTTGTATAAGTGAAACAACGGTTGTAGCTCTATATGGTTGAATAAAGTCATTAAATTAATTAACGGAATTTAGCTAGTATTTTATGAACGATTGAAAATTTGAACAATATATATATATATCGGGAGAGTGTGAGCTAATAGAAGGAATTGAATAAATACGAATAGACACTGAAAATGACTAACAAAATTATAATTGAGCTTTGTGATCCATATATCCTCCAAAACACAATGAATCACATATAATGAGATTCAGCATCATAAATAATTAGTACAGCATGTTCAAACGGAGGATTGCAACTTCCCATTGAATAGCTTCTTATGATTCTATCATTGTCAAAAGATATGGTCGATATACACGTGATTTCAAATAACCTTAAAACTAGAAATCAATTCTTGTTAAATATAGCAATCGAGATGGTGTCTTTATATTGCATACTCTGGTTTTCAGATCAAAAAGGATTCATTATTTCCTTTCAATAACGCTCATAATAAATAATAAATTGGTGAAGGTATGAAAATTATGAAGATAATTCTTTTCAAACTAATAAATTTACAGTAATCTTCCATTTTTAAACTCTTAATTTTTTTTTCTTGCCATTTAAGATTAGTATATCTAAAATTCTTTCATACTATGCATTTTTCATTTTTATGAACAAGTGACTGATTCGACAAACATTAATGAATATTTTGACGTCAAATTTTCTCACAGATATCAAGGACAGTGCCAGCAAAATAAAAAAAAAAAAAATTAAATTCCATAAGCCCCGGGAATTTTAAATTGAAAATTGGTTTTACTTTTTGGACACAGTAGTAGATCGAAGGATGGCGGTGAATAATATAATTAAGTTACTTTGTTTCATCGAAGGGTGTCCATTAATAAGGGGACGGGGGTGTATAGGAAAATTAAGTCTAATGAGTGAAGTGATTTTTCATGTAAGATGTTTTGCACTGTCGTTCCAAGTTACGATTTAATTGAAAATTTCAATATTCCGCTTTTTAATTTTTTTTTCTTTTAGAAAATATTATGCCTCCGTTTTATGAAACTGTCGAACCAGTTATTAAGGAATTTGAGATAGCTAGGAATTCTTAATTTTTATTATGGCAGAGGATTGCAGTGCAGTCAGTGTGAATTTCAATTAATATTTTGGAGCTAATTGAGGTATCAGCAATGGAAAGAGACAAAATAAAAAGAGGGTTTTAACTTTTTGAGAGATAATTGTGGCAATATTTTAATTTAAAGAATGTGTAAGAGTTGAGACAGTGAATTTCCGAACCGAAAGATATCAAATTTCATAAAACACAATTAAAATAAAAAGGAAATATTAGTAATAAATAAAGTGATCTTATAAGTTCAAATATGTGTTTTTTAGTATACATTAAAAATAAAGATTATGATGTTTTTTAAAAGAAAAAAAAATAGTAAAATTAAAGAAATTCATTACTTTTAATAATAACTTTAAGAAATTGGCTTAAAAATTGAAAAAAAAGGAAAAAAAAATAATCTAAATGCAAAAAATTAAATCAATTTTTTTTAATAATTTATTAAAAAAATTATTTAAATTAGTTCATTCATAACATGTTAAATTTATATTTTTAACTTGTTATCGTGATCATCACTTGTCGTTATCACGATCGTACTTATAAACACACTGCCAATAAGATAGGAAAATATTTTCATAATCATGAAAAAAAAAATTTTGGACTTGTTAAAAAAAAAATCACATATTTATATAGTATTAAAATAATTCCACATTAAGCGCACATATTAAAATATTCCTACTTCCAGAGCTGCATTTTAAGAAACTTCAAATAATATTTATTTTCCACTAAAATGAATTAATAATAATAGATTTATTAGTGTTGTTTTAAAATTCTTATTTAAATGATTAATTACGATACTTTTAAAATATCTTAATAATATTTTATGAATATTCTGGAAATAATATACATATACAGGATGGTTATAATTAAAGTGACCCTGTTCAGACTCCTCTAGAACCCTTTCAGCCTAACGGAGTTTGATAAAACTTGTGTATATGGTATATGGACCACGGGGAAAAGATTTTTGCAATAAAAAAATAATTCAAATTTTGTGGACCAGGGTGAATTGTGGGGATGAAAGAAGGACAAAAAATTTGTCAGGACCATTTAAACTTATTCAAGTACTGAATATGCACAACGTGTGCGTCATTGACATCAATTACGTGTTAAAAGTGCATTATAGCGTGTTCAATGGTAGAGTGAAAAAAACTCTCGAAGAATTTCAGCAACCTGGCGTGTATTGCCGAATTTTCAACTCAGGAGAAGTCCTACTTCCTCTTTCATAAACACGATCTCTTAGGAATCCCCACAACTGGAATTCACAGGGATTTCACAACAGGATGAACGAAGAGGCCAGTCATCCGTAAAAGCTCTGGATATTGCAAGATTCCCGCTAAGGTTAGCACGAAACAGTTCTTTGACTTAGTTCCCAATGTGGGCTCCAACTCCCCCCTCCCTCCCAATTCCCCGTGATGATCAAATTTGAACTATTTTTTTTATTGCAAAGATATTTTCCCCATGGTCCATATACCGTATATATCAAGTTTCATCAAAATCTGTTGGGTAGAACAGGTTCTAGAGGTATCTAAATGGGGTCCCTTTAATCATAACCACCCCGTATATATATATATATATATATATATATATATATATATATATATATATATATATATATATATATATATATATATATATATATATATATAAATATTACTGTGTCCAAAAGTAATTTCGATTTGGAATTTAAAATTCGCGGGGCTTATGGAATTTCAATTTACTATCATTTTTCACTATCATTTAAAAAATATTTTAAATCTTTCAAAATTTAACATATCAAATTTGACTTACAGAAATCAATTATAAAATTATACGATGGAATCATTTCCATTTAAAAAACTTATGATTTCAAATGAGGTTAAAATAAAATATTTTTAATATTATAGTAAATCTAATCCATTGCAATACGTTGTTAATATATCATATATGATTATTATTCAAACATTGCCAGCCTAAAGCATTGCTTAAGGATACATCACCTGCCCTACTAGATAAAAAGTACGGATCATTCTTCCTGGGATATACCTCCAAGGGTTTATCGGAATTTGGATCTATCTGGAAGACTGGACGTGTATCATCCTGGGGCTTTTCTTGTTGTTCTTAAAGAGGAGTGCTGCGCAACGCTTTTAGCCATACGCGCAGATATCCCTTACGAAGGAATACCGTGTCCTGATCTTATGACTGATGCTGAGTCTTTGGGAATGAGCGCGCTGGGACACTGGGCACAGGGGAAGGGAGATGGGTAGGAAGGAAATTGAAGTAATGGACAGTTACAGGAATTGTACTAAGCAGATATTTCTTTCGTCAGAACGTAGCGAATGTGACAGATCTGTATTAAACTGCTATTGATATACTTTAGATTCACTGAATATATCAATTATGCAATTTCGAGGACAATATGTTATACAATCGAATATATTTATATATATATATATATATATATATATGTATACAATATTTTTCAATCGAATATATTATACAATATATATATATATATATATATACAATTTTTTTTCAATCGAATATATTATACAATATATACAATATATATACAATATTTTATTCAATCTATTATTTATACAATACATATATATACAATATTTTATTCAATCTATTACTTTATACAATATATATATATACAATATTTTATTCAATCTAATATATTATACAATTAATTCGATGTCCATATATCAATATGTGCCAAGTGACTAGCGCTTTAACACAGATTTCGAATTTCAACAGATTCGAATTCGAACAGATTTCGTGTTCGAATCTGGCGGTGTCATGGATGTTTGTAGTGTTTCGGTATCCACTTTAAACCGTAGGTCCAGGTCATATAAGATCATAGAGCGTGGTGGGGGTAGTGTTACTCTTGTCCGTATCATATCTTCAAAGCTTCATGTGCCCCCTGGGTAGTGCTACATGAGTAACAGTGGCGCAGCCTTAGTCTATGACAAAACGCCCTACCCAATAAAAGATTGGCAGTTGTGTAGGAGGGAAATGGAAGTAATGGACAGTTAGGGGAAATGTACTAAGCAGTTGTTTCTTTCGTAAGAACGTAGTGAATAGAGCAGCTTTCTATTAAACTGCTATTGATCTACTTTAGATTTACTGAAAAAATAAATTATGTAATTTCGAGGACAATATATTATTCAGTCGAATATATCGCACAATATATAGTGTATATGGTATATTCGAACTAAGGAAACTGAATTTTAGACCCAAATAGGCCTGTTAACCAAAATTTAAACTACGATAACGAGTACGTGAAAGATAACCCCAATGCCTGAACTGATCAAATGTATAAAATATTGATGGATTTGTGCAGGTGGACTAGAAGGGTGCATGAAGTCCATTTGGGAGGCGTTTGTTCTAAATTGTGCTGGCAAATTATGGTTAAAATCCTTGAAAGCATCTACAAGGCTATCTGTGGACTCCGTTATCCTGAATATTCTGGATCCTAAATAATTTCTGTATTCTGGAGGTGAATCTGACACATATGTGCTGTTATAGTAAAAAATTACTTTTAAAATGGGAAGAATCCTTTATTATTTCCAACTTTATTTCTTTTGTGAAAGAAGTATTTTCTCATGTACTTCAGATACACTGGACATAAATATAAACTATGGGCCACGTGAAAGTTAAATGGACTACATTTTAGTTTCAAATGGAAAATATATCTCTATATATATAATAATAATCTTTTACTACACATCTCGCAAGAAAAAAAGTATTTTCAGAAGAAAGAACTTTTCAGATTTGAGTTTGTTTTACAATTTATCATTACATTGACATATATGTATAAGGATAGTTTTGAAATAAATATTTAAATTACTGATCAGTGCATTAACTCATTTATACTTCATTGAGCATTTTGTAGAAAATTAATTATTTAATTGTTATTCTTCTGCTTTAAATAAAATGAATTCGCAATTTTCAAAAAAAAAAAAAAAAAAAAATAAAAAAATAAAATAGAATGCTTCTAGGTTTAAATGCATGATTTATAAACACAATTAATAAACAATTAAATGTTTTAATAAGTGTTTTAACAATTTTATTTTAAATATGAACACATTTGAAATTTTGTAAAATTGAATTGATATAATTTTTCTCTTTATAAAATCAAAACTATTTAAATTATTAAATTTTATTTTGCATTTTTTATTAAAAAGAACATAAACAACAATAAATTTTCGGGCAAGAAAATAAATGTTCAGAAATTTGAAACCTTTACTAGTAGTTCGTTATTTCCTTCATAGAATTAACAGAAATATATTTTGACGAAATGTATTCAATAAAACCTATAACGCAGTACTGTAACACTATGTTTTCTGATTGATTATAGCTTGATTGCCACTTGAAAGACATTTTAATGTTTAAACATAAAGCAATTACTTTGATCAAGATGTGCTATAGAATGAATTGCAAGGATTTCAAATTGGGATTCATTTTAAACGACAAATGTTATTTAACTTTCCTTTAAATTGAATTTGAAAACAGAATGAATAAAAAATTACATTAAATAAAATTGATGCATCTTCATCAATTGATTGATATTAAAAAAAAATTAAAATTGATTGATCTTCTTTTTACTTCCTACATAGAATAACCAGAAATATATTTTGTAGATGCATTCAATAGAATCTATAACGTAGTATTTGAAATGTTCTTTGATGGATTATAACTTGATTTCTACTAGAAATATAACTTAATATAAGGCAGAAACAAATTATTAGATCAAGACAGGATGTAGAATGAATTGCTAGGATTTCAAATTGTGATTCCCTTTAAACTACAAATTCTGATTTCATTTTCATTTAAATTGAATTTAAAAAAGAATGAATTAAAATGAATAAAAAAATACATTAAATACAAATGATGTTTCAAATATTTGAATGCATACTTTATAACTGCTAATCATTGGAATTCCTCTGGTCTCAGTTCGAATTCACTGATGGCGTTCTTCGTAGTGACATAAAGAAATGAAGAGTTTTAACAGCAATACTGACAGTGTGTGCTAATGTCTCACATCAACACTAAGGTGAGAGTTTTACTAAATATAACATGTAAATTCATTGCATTCTTTGG
Organism: Caerostris darwini; assembly: GCA_021605075.1. NCBI lineage: Eukaryota > Metazoa > Arthropoda > Arachnida > Araneae > Araneidae > Caerostris > Caerostris darwini. Next base: position 105,437 of record BPLQ01001736.1, on the reverse strand, counting down.
GGGTTAATCTAGGATGGCATAGCTTGTTGTAGGGTTACAGCAAGCCATGATGGAAGAGAAGACAATAAAAAATTAAAAATATATGTCGAAAATGAAACCCATTCATAAAAACACTGGTTTCAATTCAAACCCACTGATGGTGTCTTTTGCAGTCATAACATTCAGAAATGAAGAGTTTTAACTGCAGTTGTGGCAGTACATGTTAATGTCTTTCATCAACACTAAGGTGAGAGTTTTACTCCTTGTAAACTGTAAATTCATTGCATTCCTTGGAGTTCCTCTAGGATGACAATCTTCATCCATCATCACTTGATGTAGGGTTACAGCAAGTCATACTAGAAGTGAAGAAAGCCAAGAAATTTAAAATAAAAGTGGAATATGAAACCAATTCCAAAAAATATATTCGAATAAAGAAAAAAAAAAAATCTATTGATATAAATTTGAAAGATTGAATTCTTTAACAGCTTTTTTCTTAAAAAAAACCTGTGCATTAACTTTATTATCAAGAATTATTCATTATTTTTTTATAGGAATTTATATTTCCCATTGCAATATGTATTAAAATTTTCAGAAAACGAAACTATTTACTAATTTTTAGACTATGTCTATTCATTATATTTTTCTTTGAACTAGAACAGGACAATTGCTGACATGTGGGCACTAAAAATAACTTTTGGAATTCTTCAAATCTGTGCTACATATCCAAGTCAGACATTTATCTACGTCTGTTCCATCACAACAGAAGATGCTCCCTCTCTTTCCCTCCTTCCATGAGACCACACCGGTTCATGGACTTAGTCTAAATATTGTTGTCTACGAAGTGGAAGAAGAAAAAAACAATTTTTATGAAACTCAGAAAGCAAAACCACCAAATGAGCTAAATATTTAACCTTTTAACTTGCACAACATGCATTTTTTCAGAAAAAAAAAACATTTTGCGTAAAAATTAAGATAAATTAAGTAATTTAAAGATTGAATATTAATAAAATTACTTATTCAAAAATTCGAAATTATTTATATATTTATGTTGAATTTCATAATAAGTTTATAAGTAGTTCTTAGATTTCTTTTATATAACATAATCCTAGGATTTATCTTAAATATGCCTAAGCTTACCTATTACTTAAATATATCTTTAAAAAGTTATGTTAACATTTTGAAATCTATACTTGCACATTGAAACTACAAACCAATGCAGACAGAAGGGATTAAATGAAAGAATGTAGTCTTTAAAAATTATTCCATTGTTATTTGTTGAAAGAACTAGCACATTATAATCATATGCACAAAACAAATATTGGATTTAGGAATAAATGTAATTTAAGAAACTTTATTTAACATGCTTTATCGTTTAAATGAAAATTCTTAAATAAAATTACAATTTTTTCTAACATATTTTACTCTAAACAAATGAAATTAACGATCAAATCTTTCGCTAATCATTAAAATACAGAAGTAAATATTATTTTTCAATAATTTCACAAAATTAAAAATTATGGGAATTTTTTACATTTTCTTTAAACAGTAATCAATTTCTTGAAAATATTTTGTTGAAGTTTTAAAGCATAAAATATTCACCAATTCTATCCTTTAACCCATACCACTAAAATAATATTTAAAAACATAAACTGCGAAACAAATCCATCAGTATAGTATTTACAATGGACAAAACTCCGATATAGGCGACTTCAAAAATTGAATTAATGCTGCGGGAACAGACAGTTTCAAATATTGGTTCACTCTGTTTCCAGAGTTTTACGGTCCGTTACATTCTGTTTAGGATCAATTAGGATCTGTTAGGTCTTACGAAACTTGTTTAAAGAAGACTTCAATGTTATAAAGTCGTTACAAGAATAAATATAGGGTTGAGAAAAGTTTTAAATCAATATTCAGATCATATATTAGCTTTCTTCATTTCTCCTCTTTGTTTTTCACTAGGAGTAAATGCAAAAATTTCAAATCTTATGTATTAAAAAGAAATAATTCAGATTTACTAAATAGTTTAATCAAATAGGAATGTAAGAAACAAAGGATGTAAATAAAAATGGAAATAAATAATTTGAACAAATAAATAAATGTAAATAAATAATTTGAAAAAATAAAAAATGAAAAAAAAAAGTTAAAAAAAAAAAAAAAAAAAAAAAACTAATTTAAAATAATAAAGATACAAATTAATAAGTTGAAAAAGTAAAAAAAAATGAAAATAAATAATTTATAATAATTTCAAATTATTAATTTGAATTAAAAAGTGTAAATTAATTATTTGAAAAAATAAAAAATTAAAATAAACAGTTTAGAAATAAAAAAAAAAATAAGTAATTAGAAAGAAAAAATAAAAATTAACAATTTGAAAAAAAATAATAATAATAAAAATAATTTGAAAAATAAATAATATAAATAAATAATTTGAAAAATTAAAAAAATAACAACTTAAAAAAAATAAAGAATAAAAATTATAACAAATATTTTTTTTTTTTTTTTGATGAATAGCAAATTTATATTTTTTAGAATAAGAAAAAAAAATTTAAATCCTTTTATAAATTGTTTAAAGAAAATCCATTTTTTTCATGATAAAATAAATCCTTTGTTAATAAAATATACAACACTTGTTTTCTATAAATAGAGAAGAAAAAAACATTCTTAATTTTAAGAAGTAAAAGGAAAATCATAAAGTGCAAATCGAAATGTAGATAAAATACTTCTTTAAAAAAAGAAAATATTATAAAACAAACACATATTTACTCACTAAATAAATGCACATATTACATACTTAAGCTCTTAACATTAAATCGAAGTTTTACGAAGTTATTTAAATATTTGAATGCGTAAGATTGTTTGAGAATTTAATTAGCAAAGAAAACAACTGTCTGGTTGTTTAATTAATTTCCATTAGGATTTAGAAAGGATATAAAAAGTGCATTAACTTATAATGGAATTTGAACATCCTATTTGTTCAGAAAGTCAAACAAACTACTTTCATTCCTAATTCCTCATTTGATGGTTCGCTAATACAATATAATATGGTAAGTTAAGTAAAATTGCCATAACGGAATCAGAAATATCCTCAACATGTTTAATTGCAGGTAGCATTTTACAAATAGTAGGAATATATATATAAAAAGAGAAAGATAGGTAGATAGATATCTTTTTAAATTCTTCTATTTTCTATTTATATATATTTTTAATTATTATTCTTAAATTTGGGAAATTATTTCTTTAGATGAGATGCTATTAGATTATTCAACATAAATATTTGTATTTGTTTACATATTTCAAACAAAATATATTGGTCAAATCTTTAAAATTCATTATAAATAATTCTTCATACAATTAAAAAATTGTTTGTGAATTAATAGCATGTTTTTTCCAATCTGATGCTACTGTTTAATACGCTATCAATATAAAATGATTTTTAAACGCTATAGCGTTTTAGCTGAAGTTGATGGAAATATAACCACGTCCTATGCGCGGTTCATTGTAAATCTTGGCGATGAATATATTTTCAATCGAACTCATGTTCTTAAATAGTGCCTATTTTAATATAAATTTACATTCTTTTATATTTCATGACATAAATTTAAATAATTTATAGTGCACTTTATTGATATTTAAATTGCATAGATACCAAACTTTCTTATGATGTAGTTTATATATAAAAAGTTAAATGTTTTTCACAAAAATTTCTTAGGTTTTTTTTTTTCTCTCTATTGGACGTCACTTGGATAATTCGCCAAAAAGCAGCCAATTGGCGAACATACATCTCAAAGTCAAGCCAAGAAAGAAATTATCATACTTAGAATCTAAAACGAATTATATTTGTTTTTGCTCGAATTATATTTGTTTGTTTATATTTGTGTTGACAATCTATTCAACACATTAAAAAAAACTTGCATATATTTCGCTTTCAAAATGTTTGTTGAAATTCAAATTTTAAAATGAATTTGAATTGAGCTGAATATAAAAAGTTAAATTTTTTCACAACAAAATTTTCTTATTTTTATTTATTTCTCTATTGGATGGCACTTGGATAATTCGCGATAAAGCAGACAATTGGCGAGGTTACATCTCAAAGCCAAAACAAGAAAGAAATTGTCATACTTTGAATCGAAAAAGGAAATATATTTCTTTCCGCTGGATGGCCATCAATTCAAAACATTAAAAAACGCTTGCATCTGCCTCGCTTTCAAAATATTTGTTGAAATTCAAATTTTAAAATGAATTTGAATTGAGCTGATAACTGTTAAAAAATAGAATAAAAATAAAGAAAACTAACTTAATAATAAACGTTGTGGCAGACGCAGAAAACTGCAACGGATAGCAGATGATTGATAACTCGAAGACCATGCCATCCAGACTTAATGATGGAAACATGTAAATTTTCGGCAACCTGATATTAGGAAGAAGTTTTTCAAAAACTTACGTTGCGAAGATTGCATTTCTAAAACTCCAGAAATAATCGAACCACTGTTGACTTTTATTTCATGATGATTTATCAACATTATTATTAGAATTATTTTAGATATAATTTTGAAAACTTTTGAACTAGGTAGTAATGAGAACGAGCTGAGTTAAAATAACATCAGAAACTAAAATTTTATTCAAATAGTTAGAAAATTCAAAAGCATTCTAGGTTATTATTAGGCATCATTAGAATTTTACTGAAAATTTGTTTTTCCAAACTTTTAACATTTTTGGATATTTACTGTTTTGGAACCTGCGTCACGATGACTTATAATCAATTTTAATAATAAAATATGTTTTGGCAGTCAATTTTTAGTTGGCTGGGTAGAAATTCGAACAAAAACTTTCAACCTAAAAGAAGCATGTCCTACATCGTAGAGCATTTTATTGTCGTCTAGTGCATTTTCGTCTAGCATTTGAAACGTTATTGTGTTATTTGTACAAAATTTGAAATATATTATTGCCTCAGAGCCAAAACTGTTTATCTGTAAGTAGATTGTAAGGTATACAGAATAAAATGAAAAAACAAAATACTTTACTTATAATTAAATTTCAAGAACAATCAAGAAAATATTTCAAGAGGTTATTAGGTATCATTAGCATTTTACTAATTAGTTTTTCCAAACTTTTTACATTTTTGAATATTTACTATTTTGGAACCCTCGTCACGATTACTTACAAAGAATTTTAATAAAAATATTTATTGTCATTCAATTTTTAGACGAATGGTTGAAATTTGCAACAAAAACTTTTTAATTATAAAACAGCATACCTCTCTTTGAAAAGTATTTTAGAGCTCACTTATCATTTAAAATTCCAATGTGTTAATTTTTCAAAATTTGAAATACATTATTGACTTTTTTTACCTATCTGTTCATCTGAAAGTTGATTGTAAGGTATGCAAAATAAAATGAAAAAAAAAATATTTTACTTCTAACTAAAGATGGATGCTTAGGAAAATTTTACTTATTTTAAGATAAATCTAAAAATGCATATTATAATATTAGGTTGAACAGAAAGTAATGAGTAGTCTTAACTTATCTAAATGCAAATCGATATAAATCCGATTTTGAAATGCCTTTTCTTGAAAAGTATTTTTAATTTAACATCACGTCCTATGTTCTACACTCCATTAAACATATATTTTAATTTTTACTTACTGGAGAATTTCATGACTTCTCCGGAAAGTAAAAATTAAAATACGTTACGTTAAATATGTATATTTAACGTAATACATTAAATTTATTTTACGTTAAATATGTATATTAACGTATAATATGCATATGAAGCTACATATTTGCCATATCATGCATTTCCAATTTAGGCTCTATGAATGTCTTGCAATAGGAATTCGAAAGATTTGTGTTTATCCAGGATCTATAACTTATGCTCAATTTTTATATTTTAGTTCTGAAGAAAAAGTGATCGAAAAATGTAGGTAAATAATGATGATTTGAAAGCACTGGTAGAATCAGAATCCCGTATAACAAGTCGAGAACTAACTGATAGACTCCATTGTTCATAAACAACAGTAGTGGTACACATAAATAATAAAAAAGTTTTCTTGAGCTGCTGTTTGGATTCCACATGAGCTTACAATTCAAAGCTGTCAGCAATGAGTAATGTGTGCAAATCACTAGTCAACAAATGATATCAGTATTTTGTAAAGAGAATAGTGAATAGAAATTAGTGGGTTGTTTATGCAATTGTTATTCAAAAAAACATCATGATTAAACCCCAAAATAAAACTCCCACCCCAAAACAAGGATATCTAAAGAATATTTTGCTTTGCATTTGGTGTTATATGGAAGCGATGGTTTAGTTTGAACTGTTTAACAATAACCAATCACTTCTGAAATCCGCTGTCTCTTTAGATACCTACTGTCGAAATTAAAGCGGAATTTCCTCACTAAATGATTTGTATTGCCCAATAGACCGAGTGTGATTCATTAACAAGATTTCTCTGCGATTTACACTGCACGAATTATTCAACAGAAACTGAAGGAACTTGGACAGGAATTTGGACAGGAATTTCTACATCATTCACCTTATAGACATAGTCCCATAATAATACTGTATGTTTAGGACTCTGCAGCATTTTTAACGGCAAAAATTTCACTAGTTAATAGAATAAATTTGTTGCAAAACTAAAAAAGTTCTCTCAAGATAGAATCAAAAAGTTTCTTGATAAAAGTTTAATATCATAGAAAAGATGACGAATATATTAATGATTAAACATGTTCAATAAGAAATATTTTTCCTGTTAAAATCTTTATTTAAATCCAATCATCCTTTTTAAATATTATTTTATATTAATTTAAAATAAAAATTTGATAATATAAAGCTGAAATTAAATTGATTGTCAAATTCAACACTCTTTTAATTTAGGAAGTCTCTAAAATTAGATATTATAGTAATTTAATAAACTTACCAGTTCTAGAAAAATACGTGAAAATGTTTTGAAACCTTCTTTAAATATTTGTTAAATGTTAAAATATTTATAACCTTTATCAAAAGTTCAACAATCACTACGTGAAATATATTTGTATATTAATAATCATCAAATGTTTTTCATAAAATTAAAGAAATCCTAATTTATGAAGAAATGCTTTAAATCCATACCAGCTTTTCTAAATATCAATACATAACTTTTAAATGTTTAGAGTATTTACTTATAGAATAAAAATATCAATAACAAATGGTTTAAATTACATAAGAGCAAAATATTTGGAAATTTTTATAATTGAATGATCAAAGGAAGAAATTATATTATTAATTGGAATTAAATGAATAAATAATAAACATTATAAATTCCGAAAGTATATTTTTAAAATATTTTGAATATTTCTGTTTTTTCTTTCAATATTTTCAGAATTCCTGTTAAATATATCTATATTTATTTATAAAAAGGAAAAATATATTAACTAATAAGATAATATTACTTTAAATAAAAAATTCGAAACAAAATCTTTTATAATTTTAAATAAATTCAAAAAAAAATTATTAAAGAAAAATTGAAGGAATAAATAATTTTCTAATAAACATTATTCATTTACATTCAATTTATTTTACATCCCTTTTTTTTAAAAAAAACTATTTTAGTTTCTTTAAACCATCAATTATCTGGAAGTAATGGAAGTATTATGAAGTAATGGAATATACTTTTATTTAGCAAATTGGATTTGAAAATAAAATACTTCATTTTAAAATCTATTTATTGATTAAAATACATAATTTTTGCAGTATAAATATTTTATCGAAAGTATTTTACTGAAATTATTTAAATTTGAAAAAACTTCTAAATCTTTTAAATTCATTTCCCTTCCAATAACAAGTCATTTTTAATATGGAAGCAAAAATAAATTATTAGTTTAATAACGAGCTGAAAATTATTTCTTTTTAATTAAAATGTAACCATTTACATAAATTAAAGTTAAAAGACTTTTCAATGTTACTTTAAAATAATTTTTATTTCTTTAAAATGTATATAATGTGTTATATTAATAAAAAAAAAATTGTAAATTATTTTACATAATATTTAATGATGTAATTATGAAATTAAACTTAGATAAACTGAACAGAATCTACTGAATGAGTTTTTAATTCATTATATAATAACATTCTTTAAGTAAGTAAGTATATTTTAAAAGTCAAAAAAAGATAATTAATTAGAAAAGGCATACGCCATTTCATTCAGAAAAATAAAATAATTTCAAAATATATATTATTTTACTTTAATATACTTTTATTTATTTCCCACACACATTATCTCCCTTTTATTCAAAGCAAATGATGAAAAGGGTTGAGAATAAAGGTTTAATACAAAGTATTTAATCACTGGTTTTAGTAGTATTATCTTTAATTCTGAGAATGTTTCATGCGTTAACTGATAAATTAAAGTAAAGCTTACATAATTGGTATGTAATGTAATACTTTGTAATACATAATGTAATGTAATACTTTAATAATACACATTATAATGCTTTATATCACAACTTTTCATTAAAATATTTCTAATAATGTTCAGAAATAAGCGAAAAATTCTGCTTGAAATGTATGGAACTGAAAGAAGATATTTGCCAATGAGACTTAGAATTTTATATGTATGTATGTATGTATATATCCTTGAGCTCAATACTATGGTCGGCTGTCTCCAGTTTGAACTAAGGTTGATATAGCAAAGCAATTATGCTAGCTATGCATAACTGTTCATAAGATTCCTTGAATCTTGTTTGAAAGCACAAAAGTTCTTTGCAAGGTTAAGCAAAAAATGGATTAAAAGGATGTGTGGTCCCTCCTGCATACTGGAAATTGATAATTTCTGAACCAATCTGCAAGGCCATGTAGTAGGCCATGGCTTCTTCTAGGAAGGCAAAGGCGATTTGCAGTTACAAGAAAAGCTAAATATTTTATAAGGCTTAGTTGTGGAGATTTAACAAGAAAATGCTACACGTTCTACTTTAACTTTCCAGGTATTCGAACCCCTCCTGATATGACCTTTATGAACTCGTAATTAACAAAATTTCTTTCAAATATATCCTCTCCCATGTATGTTCTCGAAAACAATCTTCGTCAGCTTCCTTATTGTTAATAATGGATAAATAAAATTGAATATAAGGGATAGAATATTTATGACTGTAAGCTTTAACAATCCTTAAATTTAACTAAAATTTCGCATATTGTACTTTATTGTATTTGTATTATGAATGTGATGGTTAATTGAACCACACGCATTGATACTTATTTGGATAATATTTTCTAATCCTGGTTGATCATAAAATGTCCTCTCAATTTTTTGTTTAATATCCAACTATATTTATTCTGATGTTCAGCATATTCATATAATTACATGAGTAACAAGTCAGGAATGCTGTGACAACATAATGGAGAAAAATTACGTGACTCGCAAAACGATTTAGAAAACCGCAATATTGCTGCTGAGTTATTCTAATAATATCTATCAAGAAAGTCAATATTGACAGAGTAAGGAATGATTAATCATTCAGAAAAAAAATTATGTTGCTACAAAAATAAGTATTAATTCAGTACAATGGCCTTTTTTAAAGTATTAGTTTAAAAATAAAGTGTTATTAAATAGAATCGTTTACTAGAGCTTCAAGTTATAGTTGCTGATAAAGATCTATATGATTTAAATTTTTCTTTTTTTTCAGATTTAGAACGTTATTTCTTAAAATATTTAGTTTCCATATTGATAATATTATCAATGAAATATCCATATATTTGATACTTTCAAACACAATCTAATTAAAATATTAAAATTACAAAATTTGCTTATTACAAATTACTATTAATGCAATCTTATACTAATACTAATGCAATATAATACATTTTAAAAATAAAAGTTTGAGGACAGAAACATTTTAAACATCTGAAAATCACCAAAAAAGAGTATAATAAGTATTTATAAGTATAAAGAAAGCTTTATATATTTGTAGTAGAAAAAGAAGATTAATCAATAAGACTACAAAATATATAACTCATAAGCTTTTTTAAGGTGTTTAAAAATAAATATGAAAGTTAATATATGTGTGAAAAACTATCAATAATTTAAGCATTAATAAAAATTACAGCAATTTTATCTTTGAAATCTTATTTATTGAAAAGTCAACTTCTTGCCAAATAGTGAAGCATATTTATTGTTAGGCCAGTACATGGTTATAGCATGGATTTTCACTATATAATAACATCTCCGGTTGTTGAGAGCCAGCCGATTATAAGTCTGAGTGGCCAAGAGTTTAAGCCTTCAATTGTCTGGCAGTTTATGACTGAAGATATTGATATCAGGGGAAAACTCACCTTTCTAATGTTAGTGGAAATTTAAGACAGTCTTGGGAATATATATTTAAAAAAAATTACAATTGTCAAGATCCTTGTAGAGAATAATGTCAAGAGCAATGAAGTGCCACTTAAATAGAGTCGGTGAAAGGAGTCTTAAAATCGTTATTTACAAATATTTAACACCCAAACGAAATTTTGATCTTCTAAATTCATTTGTAATCAGGAAAACCATTTTGAATAATCCGGAACACTTAATTATCGATTATTATTTGTACTTTATAGTAAGTTATAGTTTTCGTTTATGTTGTTTTAACAAATTTAATTTCAGATTTTTAATTGATTATGGAATTTTTAAATTATGTTATAATTTTTCAGCTGTTTTTATGAAAAGAAGAAAAGTTTGTAAAATTATAAAAATTTCTATACCTTATAAAATATTTTAAGGAACAAACTGTTTTCTGTTTTAAATATATTCTAATTCTTTAGCTTCTTATTCACTAAAACAATTTTAAATGTGTAAAATATATTTTTAGCAAGGTTGAAGTCTAACAATTCTTGAAAAGCAAACAATTATTTTTGAAAATATTTAGTAATTGTTTTCAGAATTTTATTTCCTCATATATTCACTTTTAAAAATATTGCTGATAATAATAAATATAATCATAGCATTATTATTATTATCAACGATAAAAATCATTATTTAAGTATATTTTTTAAACGGCTGGTATTTGTATATTTACTCTTCAAAAGTAATATAAAAAAAAATTATTTGTTGTTGTTGTTTCTTATCCCACTTGGCTGGCCAAGCCCACGAGTCCATCCGTACTCATGATTGAAGGGGAAGGAAGCAGCTTCTGTTGTGATGGAGCACCAGTAGGTAGAAGCCTGACTTTTGCTCCGTCACGCTCTTACAGTCATAGGAGACTGGGACCTACAGCTTAAAGTGGATTCCGAACCACTACAAACATCCACATGGCACCGCCGGGATACGAACCCGAAACCTGTGGCACCGAGCGCCAGAGCGCTAGACACTCGGCCGTTCAGGTCCCAAATCTGCCAACGGCACGCGGTGTTCCCAGGTGGTCACCCACCCAAGTACTGACCGCGCCCAATGATGCTTGACTTCGGTGATCTAACGAGAACCGGTATATTCAGCATGGTATGGCCGTTGGCAAAAAATTATTAAAAATAAATATGAAAAAGTAAATAAAAATTAGATTTTTTTTAATATTTACAAGTTAACATACCTGTTTGCACATTTAATTAATATTTTTGTGATTGAATTCAATTTTCTTTTTGTTTAATTACCTGCAAATTATTTATTATTAAATAACTAATCAGAAGAAAATTATAATAAATATAAGAATACAGAAACTTCACTGAAACGTGATTTTTTTCTGAAATTAGAAGTACACACTGTATTTATTCATTGTATTAGTTCGCACTGTATTCTCAACATAAGAAAATAACGAAATTAAGATATTGCGACCCATAAAATTCAATGAAATGTTTTATGGTAAAAAAATATTGAAATACGACATACAAACTAAATTAATTGTGTTGTATTCTTAACAAATAATTTTATATCGTACGTCTTTTCATAGCAACCCATACAATTTAATAAATTAAACCTATAATTAAAAGCTTTCACATATCATATTTCAAAAATGCAGTAGAGAAAAGTGATCAACTTGAAAAATTAATTTCAAAGCGAAGAAAAGGGAAAATTAATTCATGAGGGATTGAGTTTGAATTATTTTTGTGCGAATCTTGGGATTTCGCTACCCTTTAAACATTTCACTTTCATCATTTTTATTTTTATCTAAAGCGCATTTGTTTTAAATGAAGAAATTTAATGAATAAAGAATAAAAGAGTAATTTTTCATTTCTACAATACATTAATAAATGAAACAATTATTAATTAGAGAATATTCGTGTTAAAATTTATTTTTTCAATTAAAATATATCGTTAATTACATCTTTAGTAAATCAAACAATTCCTAACTAATTTTTTTTTAAATATATATTTATTAATTTTCTGTAAATAGCATCAGATTCATGAAACCAATCTTCTCTACTAATTAAGATCTTAAGACAAAACGTAAAAAAGTCCAGCAAATGTTCACTATTTTTTAAAAAACTTTATTCTTCATTGCTTCTTTACTTTGAGGAATTTTAGCAATACCTCTTCGTTTAAATTTAGTTTATCTCCTACAAAAATTATTTTAGAATCTAATTTTATTAGATCTGTCCTTTCTGAAGATATACTTGAGAAAAAGTAATGTATCTATCTATATATATATATATATATACATTCAGAAAATCTAAAAAGTAACCAATTAAGATTTCAAGACAAACGAAAAAGAATCCCATCAAATTGTTATTATTATTATTTTTTGTAAACAATAATCTTCATTGATTCTTTACCTTGAATTATTTTAGCAATATCTCTTCGTTTAAGTTTAGTTCATCTCCTAACATCCCTTTTTATCAGTTTAGAAATAATTAAGATTTTTACGACAGAACGTAAAAAGGTTCAGCAAATCATTACTATTTTTTTTTCATTTCTAATCATTATCTAATCATTTCTATTACTACATTATTCAGTGATTTTTTACCTTGATGAATTTTAGCAATATCTTTTTGTTTAAGCTTAGTTTATCTATTAAGAAACTTAGTATTAGAATCTAACTTTATTAGACCTGTCCTTTCTGAAGATGTACTTGAAAAAAGGTATATATATATATATATAGAGAGAGAGAGCGAGAGAGACAGATATTCATAAAATCTAAAAAGTTACCAATTAAGATTTTAAGACAAAACGTAAAAAAAAACATAGCAAATTATTATTGTTAACGTAAAAAGCCCAGCAAATTATTACTATTTTTTTGAAAACAACATTCTTTATTGATTCTTTTCCCTGGGAAATTTTAGCTATAACTCTTCATTTAAGTTTAGTTCATCTCCTAGCAAAATGATTTTAGAAATTAATTTTATTAGACCTGTCTTCACTAAATATATACTTGAAAAAAATGCATATATATATACATATATTTATAAATATGTGATATATATATTCATAAAATCAAAAAGTAACCAATTTAAATTTCAAGACAAAACTTTAAAAAGCCCAGAAAATTATAACTTGTTTTTAACTTAAAACTTACTTTTTTGTTATTTTCTTAAACTTATTTTTATTTTTAAAAAGCAATATTTTGCATTGATTCTTTACCTTGAGACATTTTATCAATACCTCTTCATTTAAGTTCAGTTTATCTTCCAACTGAATGATTTTAGAAACTAATTTTATTAAGCCTGCCCTTTCTGAAAATATGCTTCAAAAAAGGGTACATATATGTATATATATATATATATATATATATATATACATAAAACCTAAAAAGTAACAGGACACCATTCGAAATCCCACAGGGGAGAGAGTACCAGGGAAAAGGGGTTGGGGAGAAGGAGCATAAATTACATTCGCTTTGCAACTTATCACGACCCCCCTTTTCGTCAGCAGCCATTGAGTGTTGCCAAGTTAAGAAAAAAAAGTATCCCTCTAAAAACACCCAATCTCACAATATTCCCCCCAGTCGGTCGTTTGCGCCGGAGACCCCTCGTGCGCATGCTCTGTGGATGGTGATGATCAAAGGAGATCTCCACACACTCAGGGCTTTTTCGATGAGGAGTCAGGATCGGTGATGGTAGGATCAACACGTTAGCATGTGGTGAGAAGTCCAGTTATAGTAAAGCGGGAAGCTTGTTAAGAAGACTGCTGGTTGGGGTGGCGCGGAAGTTTAGTCAACTTCTTGCATCGGACGTTATGGTAAGTTTGGCTCTGTTTGCTATTGGATTTTTCTTTGCGGGTTTTTGGGGAACCTTGTGGGGTCTCTGAAGGGTGTTTCTTCATTAGATTTTGTGTTTTGGGGTTGCAATGTTCTGTTACGATCTTTAGTCATAAAATTTGCCTTGTTCGCAGGAATGTGTACTGCGTAGTTCAGTTAAGTAATAGAAATTGTGTAAATTATTTTTGATGCATATTTGTAGTTTCATACAGATATTTATAATTTATTTTTAATATATTTTATATAATCTAATATATTTATATTTATAATATATTTTGAATAACTAAAGCATTTTTCAAAAGAATAATATTTACATAAATTTATTTTGAATACTTATTTTAAAGTTATTGTTAGATTTCAGAATTTTCAAAATTATTTTAAATTTTAAATTCTTAAAGTAAAAATAATTTAGAAATTTTAGTTGTACAAAATGTTTTTGAAGGATACGTAAATAAAATGGAACATATTAAATGTATCTTATGTATGCTTCATACATATCTTTATAATTTGTTTTTATTAAATTTTAGAATCTATTATCATTGAAATTTAATAACTAAAGTATTTTTCAAAATAATAACATTTATATAGTAAATATTTATTTTGAATATTTATTGAAACGTCAGATTTCATAATTTTAAAAAGAATTTTCACATTTTACACTCTTAAAGTAAAAAAGAACTTAGAAATTTTAGTTTTAAAAAATTTAGCTGTACGAACTTCTTTCCAAGAATATGTAAATAAAATGGAAAATATTAAAAATTTATTAAATGTTTCGGTTTCTAAAGAATGATTTTAAATAACAATATGGATGTTCAGATTTTATCTAACGATTTCAACTTTTCATTTCATAATATATTAAGTGAGTTGTAACTATAAAATCTACTAAGTTAAATGTTAAAGAATGTGTGTTAAGTATGGAGTGTTTTTAAATTTTTATATACATTAAATTTAAATTGAGTATTCGTTTTAGTTATTCTATGAAGTAAAATGAATTGTCCTTTTTTCTATATTTCCCGTAATTTGTTGTGGAAAAATTGTATATTAAAGTTAAATATTTTTCAAAATGTTTGTATACTAATTAATATTTAATTTATTTTTAATATGCTTTATAAATCTTATGTTTTATTTTTAAAATCGGTTTTATAAAATACATAATTTATTTATTTTCAATTTTCAAAATTAAATTTTAGATGTTTGTTGTTACAAGATTATTTAAAAACAAATATATTTCATAAAATTGATTTAAATAACTACAGATTTATAGGTAATTTATAAAACATTTAATAAATTTAAGATATTATATTAAAACTAAATTTATTATTAAATATTAAATAAAACTTTTATTATATTTAGTAAACGTTTTCTCTAGTTAAGTAATATAAATATTATTAATAATTTAATATGCATCAACTAATTTCACCTTATATAACAATTGCTATATTTATTTTATACGAAATTCCCATAGAATTCTACTTTTTTTAAGATTTGTAAATAAATACTAAATTAAAAATTTATATATATAATTTTTAAATGAATTCAAAAATTAAAGTGTGCTAATTTAATATAAATTACAGTTTTCATAGTAGAATAAAATTATTTAAATATATTATTCAAATTCTATCATTTAGAAAAAAACTGTTCATAATGAAAATTCTTTGTATTTTCAATTAAATATTAAACACTGTTTTATTAACATTCACTGCTCGCATTACTATAATTTAGAAATGCGTAATACGTTAAATAATTCATTGAAAGAAATAATTCAAATTAATTTTAAACAACTGAAATTAAAATTCTTATTTTTGATTAGCATCTTCGTACTACTTATGCGTTTTATACTTTATAAAATTCAAATATTTTAAATAAATAATTACTTACACTCTATTCAAACGGAACTTTAGGTTTTCTAATCTTCTGTAATCTGTGTTCTAATGCATATTCTACGAAATAATTTCAATTACTGGAATATATTTTACTTTTTATAAATATTTTTGAAAAATTGAATTTGTAAAAATTATATCCCAAATGTAACATTAAAACTAAATGTAATAAACTCAAAATATTTTTTCAATTTAAATGCTGCTAAATACATTCGAAGAAAATAAAATACATTTGAAATAAGGCGTAACAAATAACATATTCTACATTTACCTGATTTAATAATTAAATATTTATAACATCATGATGTTCTAAATAAACATACATAAAGAAACAAAAATCAATATTTTCCTTTGATAGTTTAAATAAACAATTATCTCTGGAATATTTATTATGAAAAGAAATTTGTAGATTCTTTCATATTTGTTTTGTAAATTCTAAAAACTATAATATTCTAATATAATAAATATTAATATTTTATAAACATTATTACTTTTCTTATAATAGTAAATGTAATAAATTGATATTGTCTTAGAAGATAATATATTCGAGGAAAATTTGCATTAAATATAATTTTTAAATGAATTATATGTATCAAACATATATAGTTTTAGAATCTAAAACTATTCCTATGTATTTTTAAATATATTATATAATAGTTTTAAAATTTATTTTTGATGAAATGAATGCATAGTTTTTAGAAGAAAAAAAACGAAAAATGCATTACAAGTATACACTTTAAAATTTTTGATTATTAATAAATGCGAATTTAATGAAATAATTCACTTTTTGAACTGTAATATTTTCCAATATATACTTTATTACTGTATTAAAATATTCCATGAATTATTTAACTATTTTTTATCTAAGAGAATGAAATATTTTTTGTGCAACAAAAAACAAAGTTCACAACTTAATTTAAGCTTTAAATTTTATGTTTTTATAGGATTTAACTAATGTAATTATTTTTAATATTTAAATATACCTAATAAAATTTAACCTATTCGAAATTATAACCAGTTTGATAAATGGAAATAGAAATTTTACATATCCTTGTATGTTCTTTCTTATGAAAGAAAAGTTGTTTAAGCGCAAAAGTGTTTATTATGATATTTTGATATTAAATATATAAATAGCTGCCTTCAATAGATATTAAAATAAACATGGTCCTAAATTTAACTTTCCATTCAAAGATATATAATAAACTTTAGATATTAAACTATTATATAAATTTATAATACTTGTCGTAAGTACTTTGTAAACCAGTGATATTAATATTTATTAATTCTGTTTCTGTTAAAGAAACTTGTTTCTGCAAAGATTTCCTCTCTCATATATTATTAGAATAAATAAGGTTTTACTATATAAAAGCGTATTTAAAGTTTATGTTATTTCTTATAAAAGAAAATTTATTTAAGTGCAAAAGCATGTATAATGATATTTCGATATTAAATTTATAAATAGCTCCAATCAATGGAAAATCAAAATAAAGAATGGCCCTAAATTTAACTTTTCATTCAAACATATATATAAATGCAGATTGTAATAAACTTTAAATCAATCAAATACATAAATTTATAATACTTATCAGAAATATTTTATAAACCAGAGATATTGATATTGATTACTTCAGTTTCTGTTAAATAAACTTATTTCTGTAAACATTTCCTTTCTCATATATTATCGGATTAAATACGGATTTTCTACAGAAAAGCGTATTTAAAGTTTTCTAAGTACTTTATTTATTTTTAAATAAAACATGTTTTCCATTTTATTCCTAACTTCCGAAGTAATCACTGAATAATTGATGAAAAAAATTGATTTGAAATTATTCAATCTTATTTAAATTTGGATTATCGTGCAAATATGGGGAGGTGATTTTCTAAAATGAAAATATTTCTCTTTCTTTTTTGCAGTGGAACAATATATCACAAAATTTCATGTTGTATTTCTCAATTGTAGATAATTAATATCTTTTGAAAACTTTCTAGTAATAGTTGAATTTTGATCTAAATTAAAATAGATAAAAATGAATATAAAAATGAAATTTTAAATTCAGGAATTGAACATCAAAATGATCAAAGTTTGGCATTAAAAAGAAAAGATATTACATAAAATATTCCATATGCACAAACAATAGCCAAACATAAAAGATAGTCAATATAAATATCGTTTGGTATACAGCACAGTAAAAATACTGTAAATACATGTGACATCTAGTAAATATAGTAATGTAGTATACATAGTAAATAAAGTACGGTATAATATCCATATTCAAATTTTAAATACCAAATATCTTTGCTCCCTTTAGTTTGATATTAAAATAACGGTTTCATTAGTTTTAAAATGCTTTTTTTGCCAAATTTATACATTGTTTTCTAGTGAATAATGGCTAGAATTCAATATCAGCCATATTTTTTAGCAATCAACCGGCTCCACTTTCAACGGTTTTTAAGAGTTTCCGTCATTATAAAATTGTGAACACAAGCAGTATTTCTTACCTCAAGAATTTAAATGTGGTTAGAAAGACCCTAAGAATTTAAAAAATTATGTTTCTTAAATTTTTAATTCCTTATTATTTACGATATGTATTTTAAAAAAAGCTATTTTTAATTTTTTTATTCTTTATCATTATTATTTTTTCAATCTACTGCATAATAAAATATCCTCATAAAAAGGTTTCTTTGAAATAACAGTTATATAAGTATTTTGTAAGATGAAATTTTATCAAAAGTAATTGGTGTAAATTGGACACGAAATAATTTTAATGCCTTTATTCTTATAAAAAATATCTTCGCTGTTCATATTTTACTTGTCTAATATTGAATAAAAGCTGCATACATTTTAATGCCGAGTATTACATAAAAAAATTGAGATAACGGTAAAAAGGAAACATATTAAATAAAATATTCACTATAAAAAGGAAATAGCAGTACATAAAAAATAGTCAATAAAAATATTGTTTCATATATAATAGTACAATAAAAATACCATAAATATCAACAATTTTTTGCTTCCTTTAGTAGGATATTAAAATCATGGTTTCATCATTTTAAAAATGATGTTTTGGCAATTTAATTTTTTTTTTCTTGTGAATACTGGTTAATGGTTATTAACTCTTTTATTCAATATTAACCATTTTTATTAGCAATCAACACACTCATTCCATAATTATTTTCTATGCCTTTAAGAATTCCAGATATAACAAAAGTGTGATCAAAAACATCACCTCTTACCTCAAAAACTTAAATAAGGCTAGAAAACCCCTGATAATTAAAAAAAAAATTGTTTGTTAACTTTTTAATTCCTTATTATGCAATATATATATTTTAGAAAAGCTTATTTTTAATTTTTCTTTTTTCGTGATCAATATTATTTTTTATTATTATTATTATACTACACAGTCAAATATCCTTATAGAAAGGTCTTTGAAATAACAGCCACATAAGTATTTTTTAAGATGAATTTTTATCAGAAGTAATTGGAGTAAATTGGATACAAAATAATTTTAAAACATTTATTTTTATATACAATATCTTTGCTGTTCATATTTTATTAATCTAAGATTAAATAAAGGCTCCATTCATTGCAATGCTGGCTATTATATAAAGCAAATTCAGATAACACTATACATAAAATATTAAGAACTGGTTATACAATATTTTGACTGGTCACTGGTTAAGAACTGGTTATGCTGGTTTGAATATCGAATCTAAACATATATAGAATATTATTTTATATTCAATAACTCAGTTAATGTAGAATAAACATGATATAATGGTATAAATCAAACTACTGTGTCCAAAAAGTAAGACCATTTTTTTTTCAAAACTCTTTATTTATTCTTCCAAATTTATTTCATTGCCTTCAAAGTAATCCCATCCGGACACGATTTACTTATGCCAACTTTTTTCCAAACCTCAATGCATGATAAAAAGTCATCGGCAGAGGGCCTTCAAAGCGCACGGCGATTCACGTTGAATCTCTTGAATTGACACAAAACGATGTCCTCGGAGTGATCTTTTGAGTTTAGGGAATACTCCGAAGTCGCACAGTGTGAATACGGTCGTTGTGGAACATTATGGTTTTCATTTTTTGGTGAAAACATCACGAAGAATCAATGCAGTGTGAGCTGGCGCATTCATTGTTTTGGGTATCCACCGAGATTTAACGCGTTTGGGGCCTAAAATTGAATTGACCTTTTGAAACCTTTTGAAAGTCCAATATCATCGGCAAGGTCTCTAATTGTAAATCTGTGGTTTGCAATCACCAAATCTTTAATTTTTTGGACTTGAGCGTCGTCGGTTGAGGTTGATGGTCGATCAGAGGGCTCTTGGTCTTCAACGCGTTCTCTGCCTTTTTGAACTGTTTATACCACTTGGAAACATTGCTTTCCGACACGGGACTGCTCACCGAATGTCTTCTGCAACATTCTATACGGTTCTGCAAACACAAT
The DNA here is from genome assembly GCA_021605075.1 of Caerostris darwini. Classification (NCBI taxonomy): domain Eukaryota; kingdom Metazoa; phylum Arthropoda; class Arachnida; order Araneae; family Araneidae; genus Caerostris; species Caerostris darwini. The sequence continues at coordinate 84,995 of BPLQ01001736.1, read as the reverse complement.
TTAATGCACGTTGTTTACTCAATTCATTCAGACATTTCAAAAATCGCCGGAATCAGTTTTAGCTTCTCACAAATCCAAGCATAACTTAAACACTAATGAATACTTTGACGTCAAATGTCACACAGACATAATCCACATACAAAAGACAGTGCTAAACCTAACAGTGCCAGCATATACCTTCAAATCAGACAGTGCCAGCAACCTAAATAAGAAAAAAAAAATTGAAATTCCATAAGCCCCTGGAATTTTAAATTGGAAAATGGTCTTATTTTTTGGACACAGTAGTAATGGTATAAATCATTTTTAATGGATCCCATTCATTCTTTATTAAAGGAAATTAAATAACATGTGAATAAGGGCCTGGTACAAGAGCATGGCCAAGAGATAAAATAATTTTAAACATCCAATATTAATTGGAAAAAAAGACGAATGTGTGTTGAGGGAATTTTCATTTTTACATGCCTTCTAAGTAGATTTTTTCGGGAAAATCTTCTTATGATGAAACTCATAAAATTTAATAATATTTCATGGTTCAAGAGCATTTAAGCTTCATAAAAAAAGTACATTTATAATTACGTAAAACCCTTGTGTAAATTAAAGATGATATGTTTTCTAATTAATTTATGTTCTTTAATATATTTTTGTAAGTTTAAAAGATGCGTTAATTTAAAACGACAATTTTTTTAATAAATTATTCCCCATCTAATTTTTTGTTTTCGCTTATAGAGAAAAAAATAATTTATTTTGAGTGTAGAAAATAAATATTTTGATTAATTAAAAAATATTCTTTTCTGAAAAATATCTCACAAAAAATTAAAAACTCTATCACCTCAGAATTGAGAATTAAATTTTGTTTATAGATAAAACATATGATTTACCTTAAACCAATCAGTTTTAATTCACTGAAAATATAATTTATTAATTAATTCATTAATTTACACGAATCTCTCAGTAAAGTTCACGATATAAGTGATTCATATTAATTACAGAAGTCCTAGTATTTCTTTTGAGAAATTCACACTAAATTTTTGAAAATGAAAAAATGAAGCAGATTTATTATATATTTTTTCATATAAGTTTTTCAGTCAAGTACTAATTAAATTATTTTTTAAAAAAATAACTACATGATGTAATTATAATTAGAAGTAAACTCATTAAGTAATTAATTCATTTAATATCTTGCTTTGATAAAGAATTTATTACATTTCAGACTATATTTATTTTTCATTTATATTTTTTGCAATCATAATATTTTTATCATCAAAATCCCCTCAGTGAAATATTTCAAAAATTTGAAAAAAAAAATAATCCAAAATTGTTTTTATCAGTAGTTATTAATGTTAAAATATAATTAATATAATGCATTTGGGGCATTAAAAAATATTTTGTTAAATTACAACGTATATTATATTTTACTTCATTTCAATGCAAACATATTTCTAATAAAGTGTCACATTATTATCTAATAAAAAAATACCAACTTTCATGAAAAATCGTGAAAAAGAAAATTCAAATAAAATGCTTATAAAATCACATAAAAAATGCACCCGTTTGTAGATAATCCTTTAAATGGTTTTTCTACTTTTCTAACGTCTTTGATAATCCTATTTGAATAATCGATAATCCTATTTATCTTTTTTCTATAAAATGATATCAATACTAGAAAATATTAAAACTTTTGCAGTGGTAACACACATGCAGTATTAGGAAATCTTATAAACAACAACATAAAATAAAATATCACGATATGAATTTATTTAAAGAAAGATTGTAGTTTTAAAATATCATAGTTTAAAAATATTTGTTTAAATATATAAATCCAAAATATTACTACCTCAAAATTTAAAAAATCAAGAAAAATCATTGATAAGAAGTTTTTCAGAACTTTAAAGCAATTTAATAAATTCATCTTAAGTATTCTGTAAGTATATTTATATTATTATTACTTTATTACATATCATTACATACTTTAGTATTATTACTATTTATATTTTTATATACTGGACTACTAAAAACTTAATTGTACTAGTACAAATGCAATAAAAGTAAAACATAATGAACTATAGAAAAAAAAAACACAAAAAAAACATATCTTACAGAAGGTAATAAATCAATCAATCAATTTTCTGCATTTCGATAAGAAATTTGGCAAAACTATTTTATTATGAGGCGAATCTCATATATTAATCTTTTCTTTTATCTATATTCTGAATGCTATATTCTTATATTTTCTATTATCTATATTCTGATATTCTGGATATCAATTCTATATATTCTATTTATCCATAATGGCTACTAAACCCCTAAGTGAGCTATTACTCATGAAATATTACCAAAACCCAAAACTACTATTGTAATATAAAAACATTAAGAGCATAAGCAAAAAATCTTTGGTGGGTGGGTAGTAAATAAATGAATAAAATTTTCGCATTCTATTAGAAATTTGACAATTTTTTTTTATTCTAATCATGTTTATAAAACCTTCCCCTAAGACATCATTAAGTTATAAACTGAGTTACCTCATTTCTGTAACAATATATTCGTATTGAGGCTATTAAAACCTTAATTGTGCTATTACACATTTAGTGAATATTTCTACATCAGCATTAACATAGTATCACACTTAAAACGAAAACATTAACATAGTAACACACTTAAAACAAAAACATTAACAAAGTAACATATTTAAAACGAGTAACACATTTAAAACGAAAACATTAACACAATAACACATTTAAAACGAAAACATTAACACAGTAATAATTTAAAACGAAAACGTTAACACAATAACACATTTAAAACGAAAACATTAACACAATAACACATTTAAAACGAAAACGTTAACACAGTAACGCACTTAAAACGAAAACATTAACATAGTAACACACTTAAAACAAAAACATTAACAAAGTAACATATTTAAAACGAGTAACACATTTAAAACGAAAACATTAACACAATAACACATTTAAAACGAAAACATTAACACAATAACACATTTAAAACGAAAACATTAACACAATAACACATTTAAAACGAAAACATTAACACAGTAATACATTTAAAACGAAAACGTTAACACAGTAACGCACTTAAAACGAAAACATTAACATAGAAACACATTTCAAACGAAAACATTACACAGTAACACATTTAAAAAGAAAACATTAACATAGTAAAATCATAAACTTCATAATTTTTTGAACAACCATCCTTTTATAAATGGGAATCCACTTTAGACTATAGGCGCTGGTGTGTTTAGCCTAACGTGTGAACAAGATGACAGTAGAGCGACAAACCAAATCAAGCCTTTTATAAAAACGTGAGATAATTCAAAAAATAAAAATTCTGCAACTAAAAATAATATTTTTAACATTTTTTTCCAATTTATAAAGATTTTTTGATAAATTACAATTATAGTAAATATTGAAATCTTTACTGTGCTATTTATTAGAATCAAATTCTAAATTATGTTGTACACTACTAGTACCAAACTTCAAACTATGTTATGTATTAGTAATGCCAAACTCTAAACTACATAAGCATTACAGTAATAAACAACAGCTCTTGACCTGGAATAATTCCTACACTAGAGAGAAGAACGGTTTCTGCCTTCATAAAAATTCTAATTGGCTTGATATATATTCCTGTCTGGTACAAATGAAGACATGACGCCCACAATTCCTACTATTAATAAGCCTACTAGGAGATCATGGAGGCAATAAATGTCATTCAAAGCATGGAAGTAATTTTGCAGCCGAGGGAGAAGCTTAACCTCAGGAATTATGAGCTGCACCAATGGTTCTCGTTTTATAAACTGCATGTTGTGGTATGTATGCTGGAAGGAACTTTTATTTTGAGCATAAGCTAGGCGATGTATTGTAAAATAGTTATATGCTTGTCAAATCTTTTTTATAATTATTAAGAAAAAAATTCTTCTGCAATGCAAAAATGTAAATCTTCAATTGTTGAGAAGTTATAGGCGGAAATGAACTACATTACCAAAATGGAGACAAAATCGGTATTATTCAGATTTATATGTAGTTCCTCTACTGTTTTTATTTATTGGTAAACGAAATTTAAGCCATCATTATTACTGAAGAAATTAAGCCATCATTTCCTATATTTTTATCTAATTGCTAATAAGAAAGATTAAGGTTAATTTATCATCATTCAATACATAGGGTTTCATGTAATATAGTTGCTTAATCAGTCACAATTGATTTTTCCAATCACTTACAGCTCTTTTCATATCTTATTAGATGAAAAATATTTTCCATTAAAATAAAATGCCATAAATATTTATGTTGACAAAAAGTAACCTAAAAATGACACTGCAGACTATCTACACTGCAAAAGAACCACGATATGATACATTGTATAAAGTCGTAATTTAGACACTGATAAGTATTTTCATAACAAGAAATTTCATTTCGTTTTTATATTTATAAGACTGAACTGCATATAAATTCGAATAATACTGGTCGATTTGAACTACGGTTGTTACTTTTTTTATTAGGGTATTTTCGTCTAAACAAATGAAGATTTGTTGTACATTTTTCCTTAATAATTATAAAAAGACCTTACCAATCATATAACTATTTCAAAATACAATATTAACTTTAATATCCTTGCTTATGTTAAAAATAAAAATCCTTTTCAGCATACATATAGCAATATGCAGCTTATTAAACTAGAATCATAATTGCAACTCATTATTCCTCAGGTTAGGCTCTTCTTCCAACTGAAAAATTGCTTCCATGTTTTGATATTATATTTATTGCCTTCTTGATCACCTAGTAGGCTTATTAATAGTTATAAATGTTGTCATCCTGTCTTACTTTGTGCCACATAGGAATACCTACTCATACCTCAAAAAACACCGACGTACCAAGGTTTATTTAATATAAATTAGTACCTATTTATAAATCCCATTGTTAGTAGTTGTTTGTCCATCCCATTATTAGTAGTTATTTTTATTTCCCATTATTTGTAGTTATTTATTCATCCCTTTATTTGTAGTTATTTGTTCATATCATAATAGTTATATATCTATCTTCTACCATCCCATTATAGTTATTTGCAACTTTTCATTACTCAGGTTAAGCTTTCCCCAAGCTGCAAAATTGCTTCCATTCTTTGAATGTTTTCATGATCTCCTAGTAGGCTTTTTAAAAGTAGAGTTTATTGCCATCATGTCTTTATTTGTACAGGAATACCTACCCTCCCTCATAAAATACCGACGTATAACGCACGTATCGACGAGCCAAGGTTTATTTAATATAAATTAGTAGTTATTTGTCCATCCCATTATTAGTAGTTACTTGTCCATCCCTTTATTAGTAGTTATTTGTCCATTGCATAGTAGTTATATATCCATCCCATCCTAGCCCATTACAGTTACTTGCAACTTATCATTTCTTAGATTAAGTTTTTCTTACAGCTGCAAAATTACTTCCATTATTTGAATGACTTTCATCATCTTCGTGATCTTCAATTATGTTTAATAGTAGTAGGAATTGTGGCCATCATGTCTTAATTTGTACAAGACAATAATATCTACCCATCCCTCAAAAAAAATACCTACGTATAACGTACGTACCGTCCTATTTTAACAAGGTTTATTTAATATAAATCTGTAGTTATTTATCTATTCCATTATTTAAAAAATTCCTAAAAAGATTTTCAAATTCCTATTTGTAATACAAATAACACAAATACTCATCGAGTGTAACAACATTTTTGAGAAGTAGAAAAATATAGAGATTCAATTTACAATTAACTCTTAACAATTTATTATCCATATGCATCGAAATATCGTCATTATTATCATTTAAAAAACATGAAAATTCAATATATTTTTTTTAAATGCTTGATTTATAGACTGATATATTATGAAAAAATTTGTTATAATCGACATTATTTCACTTGTTATCAGAAAAAAATATATATTTCTTTCTCAACGTACAGCAAAAATAACGTATACGTATAGCTAAAAAATTAAGTAATACTTAAAATTATCAAATGAATTAAAGATTCAGCTAATATGAAATGATAAATTTTAATAAAGGAATAAGACATTCAAACAATAACACCAATACTACTTAATGTTTTTTCAATTTGTGAAGTATACCTTTAAGCTAATAAAGTTTCCACCTTAAATGATATAAAGATATGTTTCAAACAATTCAATATACTTTATATAATTCTGACAATATCTTAGTAAAAAAGGAATATAAATAAAAAAAGAAAAATATTCCATAAAATGGAATTCCAAGAAAATTGAAATGTTTCTTTGATCTTTAAGAAAATAGGATTGGCTCTATATATTAGTCAAATCCAAATTGCGAAAATGTCACGAATGAAATTCTTTTGAAGCCTATATAAGCTGTTTCGGAAGAAATTAACTTTTACGTGGAAATTTAATCTTTTATTTATATTTTACGACTGACTTAGACTTTTACACATCTTGATACTTTTGAAGTCTGAGACAAAGTAAGACTTTTCAAGTTGGTAGTCATTTATATTTAAAACATACAAATTTTCCCTGTGTCTCGCCGCACTATCTAGCACAAAGTAACCTTTTAATTATCATTTAATAAAAATTGTTGAAGACATTAAAGTTTAAAAATTATTTGAATAGAATTTTTATAAAAGGCTAATTGGAAATTAAATTAATGTTTTGTAACTTTTAATATAATCCATCCTTGCTTAGGTTCTTTCTAATCCTTAGGATGTTTCTATTCAATTTATTACATTTTGTATACTTAACTTGCGTTTTTTTTCAAAATAGATAACACCGAGATCATATAATAATGCTAAGACAATTTTTACAGTCATTAATTTGAATAAATAAAATACAATACCGTTTACATTTATCACTTAATTTTTAAGTTTATTTTTTATTTTATCTTTTGGCTTTATTAAAAAAATAGTTATTATGTTTTAAATTCAGATGTCAAAATGTGGGTACATTGCATTTGTGATGCATTCTGAATTAACGTTGAATCTGCTACATTTTGTCAAATGACCTAGTAATAATTACTCAAAATTTAAAAATAACATTACAAAAATTTTTATATAGAGATAAATTATTGTATACAGCAATATAATATATATATATATATATAAATTTATTTATCAACTTAATAATTTTTCAATCTGTAACAATACTATAAAATGAAATTATTCATTACAATGCAAAAGTTGATTGAAAAAAATAATTACGGATATGTTTTGTGTTTAATTTAAATACTTGATATTTGATATTGTTTTTCAATTAATATTAATTGAAGTAAATTTGTGAAAAACATTAAAACTGATCATTTTAAATATTTTCATTTATTTCTATTAAATATTTATTTTAACTGAACTGTGTAATTATATGGGATATTATATGTATTACTTTTAATTGAATAAAGTATATTGGTATCCCTTTAGAAATGCATAGTTTGAAACTATAAATAAAAATTTTGAGGTAGTCCAATAATATTTAATTTTTGCGAAGAAAAAACTCTCTTATATTGAAAGAAATATTGTTGTATCTTCGAAATATCTAAATCAATATTATACCCGAAATATACAAAGTTATATACAGAATTGCAGTATTCTTCCACATTGTTCTTATTTTTATTTTAACAGCACTGAAAAGTTATTAAATACTTGTTTAAAGCATAAATAAACGTAAAATGCCATTTGCACCCCATACTGTATATTTGATTGAATATACCAACCACCATAAAAATCATGCCCAGGGAAAAAAGAAACAATATTTTGTCTGCATTTAATATGGTAATAAACAAGAAAATCATTATATTTTGATAATTTTGGAATACTGGGCACTTTAATATTTGCTGCTTTACCAATGCAGTGAGATTTGTTGTAGATCCAGCTTTATACATAGTACACCACAAAGTGCTGCTTATATATTGTATTCGGGAGAAGGAACATTGTTTTATAACTAACAACGACATTTGATCGAATATTCCCGAGGGTGACATCAGAAAAGATTGCCTTTTTATTCTTCAAGTTACTCGAGCTCAACATAAGGACACTTCAGATTTATTAGCCTGCTCGCAAGCACACTCACAGATTCTTTTGGTACAGTTGGCGTTTCGGTTTTCGAATCCCAACTACCTTACCACGGAAACCCAACACACTCTGTACAGAAAAGAACGGCAATTAGCAACTATATTAATTAATATATTAATATTATTATAATATATTAAATTTATTATTTCTAATTTAATAAAAAATATTAATAATTGAATTAAATATAATTACTAAAATTAAATTTAATAAACAATGTTTTTTAAGAAAAGCATGAATATACAGGGTTATTATGATTAAAATGCCACTTTCAAAATGCTGTAAAAAAAGAAACACCCCTTCACAATGAGCTCAAATTTGAACTGAAGATACTTGAAGAAGGGGGAAAAGGTATGGCATCGGAAAACAGTCCCAAACTTTTCCATATGCTTTTTGCATCTAATTTGGGATGACCTTGCCGTGGTGGATGGGCTTTCCACTAACAGTGTCACAATTGTTAAACGAATTGGAAGTCATTTTTTAGTCAAAAAAAAAAAAGCCGAAACAATCAAGTACATTGAACACTACAGATGGTTTAATGTGCAACTCATGCCAAATACATTGTAATTTCGATTCAAAATATCACTGGCAGCCGAATTCATTTCCTTTATGCCTATATATGCAGCGTCATATACTTTGTAACATTTTTTGATGCCGTACCGTTCCCCCTTCTTCAGTTCAAATTTGAACTCATTGTAATGAGGGGTTCTTTTTTTACAGCATTTTGGAAGTGGAACTTTAATTACAATCAATCTGTGCATTATTATCTTATAATGTTACAACATATTATTCCAGAAATTATTTAACTGAAACATATCATTTTAACTCTTCCTTATTATCATTTCTTTAATGTAAAATCTGTATTAAACTTTTCAGATCCTCTCTAATTCAGCAAAATATGTCGACAAATTATTTAAAATCTGAATCCAATTACAGACTACTGTAAAATGATAATTAATTTTCATTCTATAATATGAATTCAAAAGGTAGAAACAGCAGGCTTTGATTAAACATACCAACACTTCTTGTTAAGACTTGCCAAAATGACGAATACGTAAAACGTACGTGAATCAGAAATTAAGGTAAGTTTTGAACAGAAATTGGGGAATGGTCTCAAAGGCTAAATTCCTTAATTAGAAAGAACCGTCTCAAATCAGATTCTTTTGAAATAAATTGCGGCCTTTAAATTGATTAGACTGCCACGCGTATGAAATTCACCGAGTTATACATTCTATACAGTATAATAAATTAGAAAATCTAATGAGAAGGCCGTGATCCGTGATTCAACTGAAAACTCTGATGGTTACATTTCAAGCCACGAGACTGTTTTGCATGTTCCCCTGTGTAATTAGTCAGATGTATGCCTAACAAGTTTAGTTGGATTTACATTATGAATTCGTTCACAAATTAGATAACTGATTCGGTGTGTTTATTGTTACCAACCATGAGTTTTAAATGAAACTTAAAATTTCAGGCAAAAAAATAACATAGTAGATAAATAGATTTTTTTTATTTATTTCCAATGGCAAGGCAAATACAAGTAATAATAACAATAATAATAATAATAATAATAACGAGGCAATATATATATATATATATATACACACATAAAAATAAGCATCCTCAAAAAATACAAAAGAATAAACATCCAAAAAAGGCTAAAAGAAAAAAAGAGTAAACTTAATTAATTTATTTAAATTTAATTAATAAATAAAATTTAATATACTAAACAATATTTTAAAAAATGGAATGGATATATGTCATTAATAGTGCTACTGCATATATGCCAGAAAATATTTAAATGAAACATATCATTTTAATTCGTCCTTATTATAATTTCTTTTCTGTAAATTTGTATTAAGCCTTTCAGATACTGCCTAATTTATCAAAATATGTCAGCAAATTATTTAAATCTGAATCCAATTATAGACTACTGTAAAATGATAATTAATTTTCATTCTATAATATGAATGCGCAAGGCAGAAACAGCAGGCTTTGATTAAACATACCAACACTTCTTGTTAAGACTTGCCAAAATGACGAATACGTACAACTTACGTGAATCAGAGATTAAGTTAAGTTTTGAACAGAAATTGGGGAATGGTCTCAAAGGCTAAATTCCTTAGTTAGAAAGAACCGTCTCAAATCAGATTCTTTTGAAATAAATTGCGGCCTTTAAATTGGTTAGACTGCCACGCGTATGAAATTCACCGAGTTATACATTCTATACAGTATAATAAATTAGAAAATCTAATGATACCATGATTCATGATTCAACTGAAAACTCTGGTGGTTACATTTCTAGCCACGAGACTGTTTTGCATGTTCCCCTGTGTAATTAGTCAGATGTATGCCTAACAAGTTTAGTTGGATTTACATTATGAATTCGTTCACAAATTAGATAACTGATTCGGTGTGTTTATTGTTACCAACCATGAGTTTTAAATGAAACTTAAAATTTCAGGCAAAAAAATAACATAGTAGATAAATAGATTTTTTTTATTTATTTCCAATGGCAAGGCAAATACAAGTAATAATAATAATAATAATAATAATAACGAGGCAATATATATATATATATATATATATATATATACACATAAAAATAAGCATCCTCAAAAAATACAAAAGAATAAACATCCAAAAAGGCTAAAAGAAAAAAAAAAAGAGTAAACTTAATTAATTTATTTAAATTTAATTAATAAATAAAATTTAATATACTAAACAATATTTTAAAAAATGGAATGGATATATGTCATTAATAGTGCTACTGCATATGTGCCAGAAAATATTTAAATGAAACATATCATTTTAATTCGTCCTTATTATAATTTCTTTTCTGTAAATTTGTATTAAGCCTTTCAGATACTGCCTAATTTATCAAAATATGTCAGCAAATTATTTAAATCTGAATCCAATTATAGACTACTGTAAAATGATAATTAATTTTCATTCTATAATATGAATGCGCAAGGCAGAAACAGCAGGCTTTGATTAAACATACCAACACTTCTTGTTAAGACTTGCCAAAATGACGAATACGTACAACTTACGTGAATCAGAGATTAAGTTAAGTTTTGAACAGAAATTGGGGAATGGTCTCAAAGGCTAAATTCCTTAGTTAGAAAGAACCGTCTCAAATCAGATTCTTTTGAAATAAATTGCGGCCTTTAAATTGGTTAGACTGCCACGCGTATGAAATTCACCGAGTTATACATTCTATACAGTATAATAAATTAGAAAATCTAATGATACCATGATTCATGATTCAACTGAAAACTCTGGTGGTTACATTTCTAGCCACGAGACTGTTTTGCATGTTCCCCTGTGTAATTAGTCAGATGTATGCCTAACAAGTTTAGTTGGATTTACATTATGAATTCGTTCACAAATTAGATAACTGATTCGGTGTGTTTATTGTTACCAACCATGAGTTTTAAATGAAACTTAAAATTTCAGGCAAAAAAATAACATAGTAGATAAATAGATTTTTTTTATTTATTTCCAATGGCAAGGCAAATACAAGTAATAATAATAATAATAATAATAATAACGAGGCAATATATATATATATATATATACATAAAAATAAGCATCCTCAAAAAATACAAAAGAATAAACATCCAAAAAAGGCTAAAAGAAAAAAAGAGTAAACTTAATTAATTTATTTAAATTTAATTAATAAATAAAATTTAATATACTAAACAATATTTTAAAAAATGGAATGGATATATGTCATTAATAGTGCTACTGCATATATGCCAGAAAATATTTAAATGAAACATATCATTTTAATTCGTCCTTATTATAATTTCTTTTCTGTAAATTTGTATTAAGCCTTTCAGATACTGCCTAATTTATCAAAATATGTCAGCAAATTATTTAAATCTGAATCCAATTATAGACTACTGTAAAATGATAATTAATTTTCATTCTATAATATGAATGCGCAAGGCAGAAACAGCAGGCTTTGATTAAACATACCAACACTTCTTGTTAAGACTTGCCAAAATGACGAATACGTACAACTTACGTGAATCAGAGATTAAGTTAAGTTTTGAACAGAAATTGGGGAATGGTCTCAAAGGCTAAATTCCTTAGTTAGAAAGAACCGTCTCAAATCAGATTCTTTTGAAATAAATTGCGGCCTTTAAATTGGTTAGACTGCCACGCGTATGAAATTCACCGAGTTATACATTCTATACAGTATAATAAATTAGAAAATCTAATGATACCATGATTCATGATTCAACTGAAAACTCTGGTGGTTACATTTCTAGCCACGAGACTGTTTTGCATGTTCCCCTGTGTAATTAGTCAGATGTATGCCTAACAAGTTTAGTTGGATTTACATTATGAATTCGTTCACAAATTAGATAACTGATTCGGTGTGTTTATTGTTACCAACCATGAGTTTTAAATGAAACTTAAAATTTCAGGCAAAAAAATAACATAGTAGATAAATAGATTTTTTTTATTTATTTCCAATGGCAAGGCAAATACAAGTAATAATAATAATAATAATAATAATAACGAGGCAATATATATATATATATATATATATATATACACATAAAAATAAGCATCCTCAAAAAATACAAAAGAATAAACATCCAAAAAAGGCTAAAAGAAAAAAAGAGTAAACTTAATTAATTTATTTAAATTTAATTAATAAATAAAATTTAATATACTAAACAATATTTTAAAAAATGGAATGGATATATGTCATTAATAGTGCTACTGCATATATGCCAGACAATATTTAAATGAAACATATCATTTTAATTCGTCCTTATTATAATTTCTTTTCTGTAAATTTGTATTAAGCCTTTCAGATACTGCCTAATTTAGCAAAATATGTCAGCAAATTATTTAAATCTGAATCCAATTATAGACTACTGTAAAATGATAATTAATTTTCATTCTATAATATGAATGCGCAAGGCAGAAACAGCAGGCTTTGATTAAACATACCAACACTTCTTGTTAAGACTTGCCAAAATGACGAATACGTACAACTTACGTGAATCAGAAATTAAGTTAAGTTTTGAACAGAAATTGGGGAATGGTCTCAAAGGCTAAATTCCTTAATTAGAAAGAACCGTCTTAAATCAGATTCTTTTGAAATAAATTGCGGCCTTTAAATTGATTAGACTGCCACGCGTATGAAATTCACCGAGTTATACATTCTATACAGTATAATAAATTAGAAAATCTAATGATACCATGATTCATGATTCAACTGAAAACTCTGGTGGTTACATTTCTAGCCACGAGACTGTTTTGCATGCTCCCCTGTGTAATTAGTCAGATGTATGCCTAACAAGTTTAGGTGGATTTACATTATGAATTCGTTCACAAATTAGATAACTGATTCGGTGTGTTTATTATGCCTGACCTTGATATTTAAATAAAATTTACAAATTCAGGCAAAGAAAATTAACGTACTGGATAAATAGATGTTTTTTTTTTATTATTTATAATGGTGGGGTAAATACAAGTAATAATAATAATAATAATATCAAGGGAAAAAAAGCATAAAAAAAATACAAAAGAATAAACATCCAAAAAATACAAAAGAACAAATATCCCGAAAACACAAAAAGATATAAAAAAGTACAAAAAAAAGAATAAACATCCAAAAAATACAAAGGAAGAAATATCCCCAAAACACAAAAAGATATAAAAAAAATTCAAAACAATAAACATCCAAAAAATACAAAGGAAGAAATATCCCAAAACACAAAAAGATATAAAAAAAATTCAAAAAAAAATACAAAAGAATAAACTTCCAAAAAAAAATTAAAAAAAACAAAAACAAACACAAAAGAATAAACATCCACAAAATACAAAAGAATAAACATCTAAAAATAAAAAAGAATAAACATCCAAAAAATACAAAAGAGTAAACATCCAAAAAATACAAAAGAATAAACATCCAAAACAAATACAAAAGAATAAACATCCAAAAAATACAAAAGAATAAATATCCAAAAAATACAAAAAAAACACCCACACACAAAAGTATAAACATCCAAAAAATACAAAGATGATGGCTTAAGAGTTATCTCGCACTCCAGTAGTAAAGCGTTGTCTCCGAATCGCAGTCAAGTACCGCTCATCGTTGGAGGTGGTCTCTGTTCATTGGATCTGCTAAATCACATAGGGGGCAGCAAGGGTACCAAAAGATTTTAATGTGATGGAGATGTTCTGCTAGACAATGATGGTCAGTCAGAAGACGGAACAGGGCGTCAGCATGTCGTCGCGGATTGTTGAGTATTGTTAAAAGATCTTCAGCTCTCCAACGCTTTGACTTAATCCCATCTTGAAATTGTAACTTGTGGTTCTTAGTCATTATTTGTTTGATATATAATTTTATAAAATGGAGTGACAGTGACGAAGATCCCATTTGAAGTAGTCTTCAGCCTCTTTCTGCTAGACAATCTGCCTGCTCGTTCCCAAAAATGTCACAGTGGCCAGATATCCATCCGTTTCATTTTTAAAGTCAATTTCCGCATATGATGTCGACACTGGGAGATTTCCTCTGATGAGGGTGGCTAATGGCCTGAATTGAGGCTTGTGAATCAGACAAAATAACCACTATGTCTTGGTGCACCCTGGACAACGTTCTTGTAACTGTAAAGTGATCTGCAAGTTCTGGTAGTTCTTTTTTCAAGATTAATAGATGTAGAACACTAGAAACCGAAGCTGTGACAAAAAAATTAATTTCTAGTTGAATATCTAGTTAAATTGCTAGAAATATAATATGCATTTTAATTTTAAAAATAACGATCAAATAACAATGATAAAATAAATTCATAAAACATAGTATGTTTTTGAATTAGATGAAATTCACCAACTATAAATTCAAATGAAACCGAATGATTTTTTTTTAAATCTTGTATAGTGCTCCAAAGATATATTATACTACAATATTATCAAGTTCAGTATTATTTTCTTTGATATCAAATATCATTGGAAGAATTCTTCGATTGAATTTAATCTGAAGTAGAAAATAATATTATTAAAAAAAAATTTTTAAATGAATTAAAATAAAATTAAATGACAAAATTTAAAATTATTTTTTAAATATTTTGCACATTAGTTTATATATTATTTTATTATTAGTTTATTTATTTATTGTTATATATTATTTATTTTCAGATTTCATTATTTGTTTTTTACATTAGTTTAATGTTACGAAGAAGATGATTTATGATTTACTCAGTCAACAATTGGATTTTCAATGATATTCAAAGACTAAGTTTTCCTGACACAGAATAACATAAACAAATGCTTTATAATTTACTTTTTATGAATATTTATTATTTACATAATATGAAGCTTACTTTTCGTATTATATACCAAGTCTTCAGTGAAAAGTGTTATAAAAATTTTTTAATAGTATATTTTTTATATTCCAAAAGTAAATACAATTTTCATACTATAATTCACCATTTGCAATAATAATTTTAAAAAGTAACTGAATTAAGTAATAGTTTTAAAATATTCATTTTGCTTATTTAAATAAAGTTAAACTTGCAGAAATTATATTTAAAGACATTTGGAATTTTTCATTTTGAAACATCTATCTTACAATATTACAACATTGGTTTAAATAACTTTCATACAATGAAAGTTTCTTTCTGTTATGGTAAATTTCTGTTATGGTATCTGAAAGTTTACACTTTCTATTATGGTAAACACCCGTATTGAAATATTAAAATGTTTAACAAAAAGTGTCTTATTTACATATTTTACTGGAAGAAAACATGAAACCAGAGAAATTTTTAGAAGTGGTATAAACAGTTCAAAGAAGGCAGAGAACGCGTTGAAGACGGAGAGCCCTCTGGTCGCCCATCAACCTCAATTTACGTAGCTTAAAAAATTAAGATTAAGGCCATCCCTACCGATGATTTTTTAGCATATATTGAGGATTGCAAAAAAGTTGGCATAAATGCATTGTGTTCGGATGGGATTACTTTGAAGGCGATGAAATAAATTTGGAAGAATAAATAAAGAGTTTTTGAAAAAAAAAATAATTGGTCCTAATTTTTGGGCACAGTAGTAAATCAGTTTATTTGAGGGCAAAAGTAAAAAAAAGTCTTTATTTTGTCGTGACAACAATTCTTACTAGAATTTATCGAATTTATTTATGTGCTTCAGAAATTAAGCTGGAGAAAGATTTCCAAGGAAAAGTTCTTTAATTAGAAAGAACCACTTTAATAAGATTGTTTTAAATTTAACTTCATTTCTGTTTTAAATTGATTTGATTACTACGTATATATAATGAACTTTGTTATACATTCTGGAGTTATAATAAATTAGACAATCTAATTAGATAGACGTAAACGTGATTAAGTGGATAACCTTTGTGGCTGTATTGATAATCGTCTTATGTAACTGCAAATTTTGAAAAGTTAAAAGATTTTTCTTACGTAACTTCTAATAAAATAATCTTTAATAAATTTAATATTTTATAATTATGAATTTGTGATCTTTGAATAGAGATAAGATAATGAATTGAATGCATTTTATTATATATATTGGAATGGAAAAATGAACTAAAGGTTGCATAACGTCTTTAAAATATGAAAAGTTAAAGTTGATTTTGAAAAGATAAAAGATTTTATTATGCAACGTCTAAGAAAGTAATCTTTAATAAATTTAGTATTTTAACATTATGAATGAATGCACGTTGAATAGCTTAACATAATGAATTGCATACTTTAGATTATATATATTGGAACGAAAATAAAGGAATTAAAGTTTGCATCGCGTAACTAAAATATTAAAAATTTTGTTAAGTCCAAGTTTATATCTATGCTGACGAATAACAAATTTATTTCGTTATTATTATGCAGATAAGTTTAAAATTGTTACATATATTTTGGAGATTCATTTAAAATATCTATAAAATTTTATTAAAAAATAAAATTAACTTCTGATAAAAATGAGCTGATAAAATATTTAAAAATCTTTTGATTGTTTCTATTGGTAAATTTATGTAACATATAAAATTTTTAATGTTCATTTAACAAAAAAAAATAATAACATTAATAATAATAATAATAAATTAATAAATAAATTAAACAAAAAAGAAATATATAAAAGATAATAATAATGATTTGTTTCCAGTTATTTATATACCACTCGTATCATTATGAGATTTATACTACTTACTGATACGTGATAATATATACTACTTGTATCATTATGAGATATATACTACTTACTAATACTTGATAATATATACTATTTGTATCATTATTATTATTAATATTTTATAATCATTAAATTATCGATAATATTTCATTATAAATAATAGTGAAAAATACAGCATAAACAAGTCTCAAACACAAATATTCAAAATAAATGCTGGCTATAGGTATGCAATGGAAGAGAAAGTAATTTAATTAATATATCAATATTTCCATTATATAGTTTCAATATAAAGTTTATATTTTAATGGATTAAATTTTAACTGCTTGTATCATTATGTGAATAATGAAATTTTAAAATTATTCTATGTTTCGCTATACATAATATTTTTTCCAAAGTCTAGTAATTATATTACTTAATGAATAAGAAATTTTATATCAAAATAAATTAAATTCAAAGTGATTTAAATAAATAATGTCCATGTTCCTTATGACAAAAATTTCATACGCAAATATTTATGATGCTATTTATAAATCTATACTTTACTTTAATAAATCATTAAGTTAAATTACATAAATCTAAAAAATAACTTTCATATGGGATTATAAAAAGCATGAATGCAAGGAGTAGATTGCTCAAAAAACTTTTAATTCTGTCTAATTAATCATACTGAAGCATAATCACAATACGCAATTCAGTAGATTTCACAAACAATTTAATTCAAATTTTCAATAATGGCTTTCATTGTCTGTGGTGATGGAATATGTGAAAGGTTCATCTATTCAATAATAACTTGAATTGTCATTGCCATCTGTTTACTATAAACAGTATATATTATTCTAAATTAATTTATTAAATAGTTTGAATCTACTCTAAACGGTTTGTCAGTTTCTAAGAAAGATTTGAATATTCATTTTGAAATTATCGTTGAATTTCGACAGAATATATGCGATGATATTTTAAATGCTCCAAATTAACAATTTCACCGCCTAACAATAGGTATTTCAGTAGATAAAGCTATTATGTGAACGCATTAAGAATGTGCAAGAGATAGCATATTAAATAGGAAATATTCATAGAAGCTTATCTATAACTTAGAAAAATCCATTTGGATGATGATTACCTCACAGTATTTTCTATTGAAATTCAAATGCGGCAATGAATTACTTAATACTCTAAACATTTTAATGATACTAAATACTTACTATTCTAAATACTTTAATGATGTAGAGTCTATTTTGAGGTCTACAATTAAATAAATTTAATGCAAAGTAATTCAATTTCACTACGAACTGACTCAAATAATTTTAATATAAACATTAATAAACTTGTAAATATGCATTCGTTTTCCTAGCTGTGAATAAATTAGAATCTAAACATAAATTTGGATAAACAGGACTAAACAGATCCACAGGTTTTAAATTATCTACTGCAATTATATCCCGGTTATATATACGTAACTATAAATTTAAGTTTTAATCAATTAGTTTTTAAAAAAATATATTCTATTTTTTTTCTTATCCCATTTGGTGAACAACAACATCTTGGCCAAGTTCAAGAACCGGTGTGGTCTCATGGAAAGAGGGAAGGGGGGGGGGTCAGCTTCTGTTGGGATGGAGGACCCTAGGTAGAAGTCTGACTTGGGCCTGAAGGAGGGCAGTTTCTTCCCAAAGCCTTTTTAGACGGAAATACCCAGTTTTTTCGTATCGAATGGTTTTGGTTTATCGCTCTATGGTAATATTCTGCACACAAGGCCTAAACCGATAGGGACATATAGTTTAAAGTGGATTCCAAATCACTCACCAACATCCATGCTACCCCTAGAATTAGAAATTGGAGCCTGTGGTACCAAAGGTCAGAGCACTAGACAATTGGCCATCAGGCTACGGTATAGTATAGGAGAAAATATGGAAAACCAGGTAGTCCGACTCACGAGGCAAGATGCTGAACATCACAAACTCAATCGAGGCTCCTCGTTTTTTGAAACAGTGTCTACAAAAAGTCACCAGCAGATTGAACCTCCTCCCTAATCCGCACCAGCAGCGAGCGTGGACACTGAGCCACGAGTTGGTCTAAAAATATCTTAACAAGAATTATAATCTGCTCTAGAAATTGATAAGAACTCTAAGGGAAATTTTATTTGCAGTTCATTGCATTTGTCATATAACAAGTTCCATTCTTTTTCCTTATTATTCATTTTCATGCGATCACAAATCTAAAATGTTTTGTTAAATTTTACAAATTACTAACAATAAATACGAATCAAATTATTCTTATCTATGTTTTTCAGAATTTTACATTACTTAATTCATTATTTAAATTTCCTATAAATTTCCTACATATTTAATGTTTTATAGGTAAGGTAGCATTATATTTGTAATTGAAAGTGTTATTAAGTTTCCAAAATACGGTTTTTATATCCGTCTTTTAAAAAAAAATCATATTTATAATGATCATTTTCATGTACTAAATTAAGACAGTCATTTAAATAATGCAATTACATAAACCAAAAACGCAATTTGAATGGAATGCAAATAAACCTACATTAATTATACTTCGGAGACTCGTTTGATGACAACAATGTTATACATTTTTTAAATAATATTTTCGCAATCTTATTAACAATATATTTCACCTGGGGATAAATAACCATTTCAAGCAAAAGTGTTTATTACAATTAATCGTAGCATTTTTAAATTTATTGCACGTCACTTATCAAGAAAACTTAATGATATTTGATTTAATATGATTATTTTATGCAATTTTTGATCCATAAATACCTTTTGTTTGTTACACTAATGACAAACAAATAACGTTTTTGCAGTTAATGCCTATATCACGCCATCGAATATTCAGTAGAAATTAAGCCTGGTTTATTACCTAAATTATGCAAATTTAAAATCTAATATGCATATAAATGCATATTTTGTAATAAATATATTAAAATATTAAAGCTAAGAAAATTTTTTGTTTTCATTTTATTTTTTTTTAATTTTTGTTATTTTGTTAAATTGTGGATATAAATATTAAATTTATTAGATATTAAATTTTATATTTGGTAGATTGTAGACAAATTCACCAAAGTTGGGCACACATAACTGAATTAAAATGTGAAATTTTTAAGGTTCAGAAAATTATTACAAAATTCTAATGAAAAGATGTAAAGATAAAAAAATCACTGTGAGTAAATCTATTATTTTAAAATGTTGATTAATTTCATGATTGATTGTCTTTGAAAAAATTTATATTTTGTCTGTTAAATTAATTAAAATGGCTGCTTTTATGAAATATTTTACTCCGATTCAAAATTTGCACATCATTTTCTTAACATATAAGTTTTTCGTAATACGATATTAGAAGTTCGTACTGCTGTGAAGTGATTAGTTTTGTGTAATTTACTTAAGTGTAATAAAATAATTTGAAATGCTATTATTGATGATTTTCTGCTGTATTTGGCTTAAGGACATCCCTTTTTAGAGCATAACGATAACCTTCAAGATAATTTTGATTCAATTTTTCTTTGATAATATTTTATTGTTGCTGAGATATCTTGCTGGAATCGCTTACCCTGTCTGTCGCTTAGAGTACAAAACTTTTCAGGAGAGAAGTCCAAGTGTGAATCCAAAAACTGTATTTTTAGAGATCATTTGCATCCCAAGACTTCATAAGAAGAAATTGTAATTCCTCTCTCGAGGAGATTCCAACAATTAAATCTGGGCAAAACTGGGCGCCAAAAATTCTGCTTGGTTCTTTGTCAAGTTGATATCATAAGCTAGGTCTTTGAGTTCAGATTGAATGATTTTATGTCGTTCTGTAGAAGTTTCAAACCAAAATGTGGGTCTTCAATTTCGTCATCTTCTGGATTTAATTGAAAATTTCCATCGCAAATGTTTTCTGAACTTCAAGATTAAGTTTCTCTGAATTGGAACCAGTTCTTCATAATAAATTTGAACTAGTTCTTCATAATTCACAGCTTTACTATTCCCTAGAAAATAAGTTATGATCCTTTTGAAAGACTTCCACGCATCTTGCCAACCTCATTAATACTTTCCTGAAAGTCATAATCCTTCATAAGCTTCTTTATCTGTGGACCTACAATTAGACCCTCTTTTATATTAGACTCACTCATTCTCCAGAATTTGTTCTTGAAGTACAGGAAACCTGGATCAGTTTTATACCTCAACGAAATTTTTCATTAATCCGAGTTTGATGTACAAAGGAGGATGACTTACGTGCTCAGGATTTACAAGAGGTTGATAAGTTCTTTTGTTGAGGTATTAGATTGCTTTTAGGTCTTTGCTTTTTTCCAAAATGATTCTTGTTTTCTTTTCTATCCCACTCACATAGAAAACCACAAAATTAGTATATCCTTGTTGGAGACATAATAATAGTCCTATAAATTTCAAATCGCCACATATAATCCAAGAGTGGTGTTGATATTGCAACTATTGTATGGGATACCAAATTTTTCATGTTATTATTCATCACTCTCATATTGACTGATTGATTTGATTTGTCGCTCTACGACCATTTTGTGCACACTTTAGACTAATTAGACCGGAATCTACAGCATAATGTGGATTCTGAACTAGTAATCATCCGTGCCACCGTCAGGATTTGGCCCTAAAGTCTGTGATAGCAAAGGCCATTTGGCCACTAGGCCGCATATTCACATTGCATGCAAGTTTATGAGCTATTCTAGTTTACAATCATGAAATATATTCCATTATATTAAATAATATTTTTTTAAATGAAAGTACTTAAGAAACAAATATTAAATCATGATTTGATACTTAAATGGTTTAAAAACTTATATTATTCTGTATGATAAGAATACAATAAATATAAAACATTCAAATGAGAAGGATTTCAAATTTTAAAAACTTTCTCTGTATTCCGTACAATAAACAAAAGGTCCAAAAAAGGACCCATTTCCACAGAACATTATTCAACGCAATTCCCATCATCAAAGTTGCCTACAAAATGCCGCCGTTTAAATCCGTATTGCCAATAAAATCCAGCGGCTTGGAGTGATGGATGGAAAGGGCATCAGAAGAAAATTGCATTCACCATTCTATCTCGACACACAATGCATGGAAGTATCGAATAGCGCCTTCGTGATAGACAAAGCGGCTTTCTCTCTGTCGAAATCTGTCAGCAAACAGGACATGGGATACCGAACCTATGCGAACTTTCGCGAAATGCGTAAAAGGGGCATTGCACTCTTCTACAACAATGGAAGGAGAGCTGTCTTTCGTATTGTAAACAATACATCTTTGGAAACAGTAACTGTACCTAAGACTACAATATAAACTGCTGAAAACCCTAGATCTCTGTCATGTGAGTAAAAATTCCTTAGAAGAGTTTGATAGATGCAATGCAAGTTTATTTATAATTAATTTGACTTTCTAACTTTTGGAATAAGTTTGATTTCTTTTAGGAAATGTAAAATAATATTTGATTACAATATGGATTTTAAATTAATAATAAATATACAATTTATAGTTTATTTCAAAATCTTCTTCCAAATCGTCGCGCAGAACATCGCAAACTTAATAGTTTAATATACTTCGGTTTATATTCAGTTATTTTATTAAATTCAGCTATTTTACTTATATACTTATGTTTTATAGGTCAGATATTTTATTTAATGTTGAAATACTGCCTCAAAACAATCAAATATAAATCCATTGAACAATACTACATTTCAATTTGATTTTCTTCTTTTTCATCATTGGTATAACAGCAAAATGTTGGGTCAAGGCCACAAGCCTACATGGAGATTTCGAGACAAGAGATGTTTTTTTTTACGGCGTAGGGCTATCAGTCCTACGGCCAACGCACTACAATTATATTTGACAGGGAGTTACGGTTTAAAGTTAATTCGAAACCACCACAAACCCATTTCACAGTAGGGAATCAACAAGAAACCTATGGCACAGAGCGCCATATTCCTAGTCACTAGTTCGTCAGGCTCTTTTCAAGTTGTTTATCGATTTAAAACAAAGCAGTCTTTTAAAAGAACATATTTATCTTTAAGGATACCACCATAGTAATAACACATTAAATCGAAATATAACAAGAAATTTATATAATTAAAATTGTAGTAATAAATCTGACACGTATGAGTAGACATCATGATCATAGGTTATTTTTATCAATCCCACTTACATTACTTTCATAATTACTGTAGTTTTTTTTTTTTCATTTGCACACAAGTTTATAAGTCATTCTTGCTTAAAATCGTGAAATATACTCTATTAGGTTAAATATTTTTTTTTAAATCAAAGTACTTAAGAAACAAATATTAAATTGTGATTTGACAGTTAATAACCATAAATGGTTTATACTATTTTATATGACAAAAATAAAATAAGTATAAAACATTCAAATAAGACGCATTTTAAATTTTAAAAATTCCCTCTATTCTATATATAATAAACAAGAGTTCGAAAAAAGGATCCATTTCCCTCAGAACATTATTCAATGCAATTCCCATTATCAAAGTTGGCTACAAAATGCCGCTGTTTAAATCTGGATTGCCAATAAAATCCAGCGGCTTGGAGTGATGGATGGAAATGGCATTATAAGAAAATTGCATTCACCATTCTATCTCGACACACAATACACGGAAGTATCGAATAGCGCGTTCGTGACTGACAAAGCGGCTTTCTCTCTGTCGAAATCTGTCAACAAACAGGACATGGGACACGGATCCTAAGCGAGCTTTCGTGAAATGCGTAAAAGGGGCAATGCACTCTTTTAACAACAATGGAGGGAGAGCTGTCTTTGGGATTGCCAACAATACATCTTTGGAAACAATAACTGTAGCTAAGACTACAATGTAAACTTCTGAAAAGTTTTTAGATGGCTGTCATGTGAATATAAATTCCTTAGAAGTGCTTGATAGAAACAATAAATGTTTATTTATAAATATTTTGATTATCTAACTTTTGGAATACGTTTGATTTCTTGGAGAAAATGTAAAATATTATTTGGTTATAAAATAGATTTTGAATTAATAAAACTACAATTCATGTTTCTATTATTTTAAATTCTTCTTTAAAAGCTTCATACAGTGCATGAAAAACTTATTAATTTAATATATTCAGATAACATTTTTAATGTTGAAATAGCGCATCACAAGCAATCAAATCTAAATTCTTAAATAATAGTACATTTCAAGTTGTTTTAATAAATCAGCTTTTTCTATAAAATATTTCCCACTATTTATAAATATTTTTGATAATATATATTATTTATAACATTACTGTAATTTTTATGTCTTTTGCATGCAAGTTTCTAAGTAACTTCTTGTTTAGAACATGAAATATATTCTATTAGGTCAAATATTTTTTTTTTTTAAAAATCAAAGTAGTTATGTAACAAATATCGAAACCTGACTTGAAAGTTAAGAATGGCTTAAAAATTTATACTATTTTATATGTCAAGAATAAAATTATCAACATTAAAATATGATTAATTTAAAATTTTAAAATTTCCCTCTATTCTGTATAATAAACAAAAGTTCCAAAAAAAAGGATCGATTTCCCACAGAACATTGTTCAAACGGAATTCCCATTATCAAAATTGGCTACAAAATGCCGCTGTTTAAATTCGGATTGCCAATAAAATCTAGCGGCTTGGAGTGATGGATGGAAATGGCATCAGAAGAAAATTGCATTCACTATTCTATCTCGACACACAATACACGCTATATTCCTAGTCACTAGTCTGTCAGGCTCTTTTCAAGTTGTTTATCGATTTAAAACAAAGTAGTCTTTTAAAAGAACATATTTATGTATAAGGATACCACCATAGTAATAACACATTATTCAAATAGATCCATTTCCCACAGAACATTATTCAATGCAATTCCCATTATCAAAGTTGGCTACAAAATGCCGTCGTTTAAATTCGGATTGCCAATAAAATCCAGCGGCTTGGAGTGATGGATGGAAATGGCATCAGAAGAAAATTGTATTCACTATTCTATCTCGACACACAATACACGGAAGTATCGAATAGCGCGTTCATGACTGACAAAGCGACTTTCTCTCTGTCGGAATCTGTCAACCAACATGACATGGGACACCGATCCTATGCGAGCTTCCGTGAAATGCGTAAAAGGGGCAATGTTCTCTTTTAACAACTATTGAGAGAGATCTGTCTTTGGAATTGTCGACAATACATCTTTGGAAACAATAACTGTAACTAAGACTGCAATGTAAACTGCTGAAAACTTTATATGGCTGTCATGTGAATATAAATTCCTTAGAAGAGTTTGATAGATGCAATGCAAGTTTATTTACAATTATTTTGACTTTCTAACTTTCGGAATAAGATTAATTTGTTTGATAGTGTGTAAAATACTCTTTGGTTATAAAATGAATGTTAAATAAACAAAACTGCAATTTATGTTGAATTATTTCAAAACCTTCTTCCAAAGCTTCACACAGTGCATAGCAAAATTATTAGTTTAATATATTCAGATAACGTTTTAAATGTTGAAACGTATCAAAAGCAAGGATTTAAATGTAAAGCATTTAAATGTTATGATTTATGGTGATTAAAATTTTTTCAGAATTTATCTAAAATTTTATTGCAATAATATATCCACACTTAAGTTTATAATCCCTTTATTTCATCTATGTTAAAATTTCTAGAAATTGTAAATCATTCTATAAATCTCTACACCACCAAATTAAGTGAAACCCTTGCAGTTGTAGAATAAATTCTTCCATTCATATACTACACGTATACAAACAATTATCGTAGTTGGTGAAACAATTAATGACCATATTATTATAAACAGACGTGAGGTATTATGATGTTACTTAATTTTTGCAATAAAAAACAATCTACACTACCAAATAATTTTTCTTCAGTCTTTTACTTTACCAACTCTAAACGGAAGTTTATTCTGTCTACTCCACGCTATCGGGATACTTCATTAGATATGTTTTTAACCTGTTTCCACTAATCCTGATGCTACAAAATCTTGATAAATCATTCCTCAGATTGTTATAAATTAATTAATTTTGTTGTTTTTTCAACTATTTTATTTTGGTTTTACAAATTTTGTTCATATTTTATGGATTTCTTGGAGAACATGTTCCACATCCTGTTATTGATTTTTGTATAATTTTTTTTTTTTATTGAAGTCCATGACATTCGACCTTTAGATGTTTGTGACTGTCTCATGTAGGGCTTTCCAACTCAAATGATCTTGCGGGCCACTTTGGAAATGCGTCAAAACACCGTGAACCGCATTTGAAATTATATATCCCCACATCAGATTTAGAGACACTGTAGATATTTTTTGGAATGAAAAATTGAAACATAATAAGTTATTATTACTGTGCTTTCTATTATTCTTACATGTAAACATAGATAATGATACTAAAAGCACATTGTAAAGAAATATATAAACAAAAATGAAATATAAAAATATATAAATATAAACGAAATAAAAAAAATTAAATCATTAAAAAATATTTATTTTACTAGTGCTATATTTGTTTCTCCACTTTTTCACTTAGCTTTATCAAATCGATCTCAATTTGGGTATTTGCACATCTTAATGGGTGGTGCGTCCGTTATATTTGAGAGTGTTTTGTGCTTGGTCAATTTTATTTAAAAAAAAAAACACACGATTCGCAGGTGTAGTTTGAACCAAAAGTTCTAACAATTTCAACTAAGAGTTTAGTTTGCTCTGCTATCAACAATCAAACTGTGCGTATCTAGGGATGGGTACTTAAAGTGAAACATAGAACCTGATATATTATATGTTTACTTTGGCCATTATAAAAAAAAATGTATTTTGTAAAAGTGTGATAAATCTCACGGGCCTCAAAAATATTCAAGGTGGGTCGCCTGCGGCCCGGGGGCTACGGGTTGGCTACACCTGGTCTAAAGCTTTCCAGATCCCTTGCTTTTTTACATTTCCTTTATATCCTCCTTATTGCTAATGAACACATCCGATCTTCAGCAATTTTCTTCCCTTATTTTCTTTTCTTTCTTTTATTGGATATAAAGCTAGAGATGTCTTAATGTGAAACCCTTCCGGGTTTTGGTTTACGAAGTTTATGAAAGCTTTGTTATACAATAGCGAATAATCTCGTGGTTCTTGTCTTACTAAATGGACTGTTTCTGGTTTATTCCTCGTTAATTCTCTTATTTTTATGTTGATGTGTTGTTTCCTTTATATCCATATGATATAAGCAGTCATGGACTATATATATATATATATATATATATATACTCTAAATTCTTTACTAATAGTGCATTAGTGGATGTAATTATTTGTTGTAGGAATTTATTTTAATTGTTTATATAGTATTTTTATGTTAGAGAACATTTTAAAGAGGATAACAAAATTGTGTTCTAAGACACATTTTAAGCTTTTGTTCAAATTCATAACCATCTGTGAGAAATAAAAAGCTTCTGAAGCCAAAAAAAAATAATAATAATTGATTTGAATAAAATTTATTTTTTAAATATTGAAATATTTTTATTATTTAAAATAGTCTAACTTTTTAACTCAGTCTTTTCACTTTTTGATTCAGTCTTTAAGTATTTTAAAATACAGTTTTTCTTTTTGGACATAAATTGCGAATTATTAAGCAGTATTATTAAAATAAAAAAAACTACAAATTCTTTCACTCAAATTATTTTTCGAAATTTACAGCCATCTGAATTTAATACTATTTTTAGTGCGGAAATTTGTAAATATCAAGACTAATTTTTATTATTTAAAACAATAATTATCTCAGTATGACAAAAATGCAAAAAATATAGAAATCTTAATATATGTATAACAAATAAAAAGATCACAATTAAATTTATTCTTTTAAATTCAAATATATATTAAATTTATTTAAAAATCTAGATGAATAAACTTTCTGAAATACAATTAGAAATACTTTAAAATTTTAATGTATTTTATAATTTAGTCATTTATTTATAAAAAATTACATCAAACTAACAGAAGTTTAAGTTTAATTTGATAATTTTCCCTTCATGTCAACTAACTATTTTCAGTAATTTTGAAAATTATATTATATTAGATTATAATAATATATATATCATATTTTTAGTGCATAATTTTGTAAATATTAACACAAATTTTTATTACTTATAGCAGTTATTATGACTGTATGATAACACACAAAAAATATTTAAAACTTAATATATGTATAACGAATAAAAAGATCGCAATTAAATATATTAAATACAAATATATATTAAACTTATTTAAAAATCATGATTAATAAAATTCCTGGTATGCAATTAAAATACTTGTAAAATGTTAACATATTTTATAATTTTTAATTTATTTGTATTTAAAAATTATATCAAACTAACAGAAAGTTAAGTTTAATTTAATTTTTTTTCCTTTATTACAAGACACAATTTTAAGAAATTTTGAAAATAACATTATATTAATTTTTATATTATTAATTTAATTCTAGGTTTCTAAGTCAACATATCTTCACAGGTTTCTTTCTTTAATAGCATTTATAAATTAACATAAATCGTATTTACTAAAAATGACATATTTAATAATAAAATCAGAATATTGAATATAAATTCTGGAAATTGCCTACAGATATTTTCCAACAATTTTATTTGTCACTCTAATACAATCGTACGCACTACAGAGACAGTTAATATTTATGCTATAAGCAAGGGCTGCACCGCAGTTTCTCATTTAGCACTCCCCAGGGGGCACGTAACACTACCCCCACAGCGATCTACGATATTAAACCGGGACCTACTGTTTAAAGTGGATTACGAATCACTACAAACATAGATGGGCACTACCGGGGACTCGAACCCAAAATCTGTGGTGCCGAGCACCAGTGCGCTAGCTACTCGGCCATCAGACCCGCAATTTTATCTTATTTATCCTATTCACTTTAGAGGCAAAACTACTAAAATGCTTAAACCATTCTCTAGATTAAATTATTTGGTTAAATATTAAATTAAATTACGTTCAAATTATGGCTTTTTAAATATAATTCTGTGATATAATGGTATGAAATGGTCCATTATTAAAATAGCTGTTCTAATGAAAACATATGCTATCTTTAGTTTTTAGCAAATAAGTGATTAAATAATTAATTAAGCAATATATATATTAAATAAAAAAAAAATAAAAAAAATAAATAAATAAATTTTCTAAGCGAAAATTTTCAACTGCAAGGCAATGCTTTCATAATATATATGAACACGTTCCGTATTAAAATGGATGGGTAAAAAAGAAATAAAAAAACTCTCTTTATGTTAATCC
The DNA here is from genome assembly GCA_021605075.1 of Caerostris darwini. Taxonomy (NCBI): domain Eukaryota; kingdom Metazoa; phylum Arthropoda; class Arachnida; order Araneae; family Araneidae; genus Caerostris; species Caerostris darwini. Next base: position 55,450 of record BPLQ01001736.1, on the reverse strand, counting down.
AAAGAAGTTTTATCACATCTAATTTTTTCCGCGCACCAATAGGTTTCTTCAATGCAGTATTTTTCAAGTATTTATTTAAATTGAATTTCTCTTTAACGGTTATTTTAAAACACTATTTAAATATAACTAACATTATGTGACATAATGACCTTACATTACTCGATACAGTGTGAAATATATTCTGGATAATAATGCAATGCATTGCCATCCGTCAAGTTGTTTCACGTCACTATCAATCATCTGTTATTGAGCCGATATCTGTGTAACCGACAAAATGTTATTTAAGAGAAAATATTTAAGAAATCTACCACTGCAAAAGTTAAATTTGCTGATGGCATAGGGGTCGTTGCATGCTGCGTGCAAATTATATGAGCTTGTTAACAGAGGTTTCAGAAAAAGCCCCCTAACCCCTATATAATTAAGCAAGAAAAAAATTAGACAATATATTAAACACTGTCTAGGTATAGCTAAGACAGAAGGTGTTAATAAATAATAACTCATCGTAATTAATTTAGAAATAGTTATTAAGTATGCCTGATGCATAACATTAACTATCTATTTCTTTCATACTATCACATTCGAAGATGATCATAATCACTTTTGAGAATATGTCGATGAATCATTTGTTTTAAATGTTTCGAGCATATTTTTTTACAAATAGTCTTTTGCTGTTCAACAGTCGCAGAGTCCTATGCTGCACATTTAATGCATAACTTTGCAAAATGTTTTGAAAGAACTGTTCAAACGAGATGAGGGGAAAATATTCCATTATGAATTTAAATAAACTTATAATAATTTATAAAGCTGCTTACTTTGCCTATAATGCAAAACATTTCCTATCTTTAGTTTTCAGCAAATAAGTGATTAAATAATTAATTAAGCAATATATGAAAAAAATAAATTTCTAAGAGAAAACCTTCAACTGTAAGGTACTGCTTTCAGAATATATTAACACGTTCCGTATTAAAATAGGCAGGTAAAAAAGGAAATAATAAAAAACACTAACTCTCTTTATGTTGATCCAAAGAAGTTTTATCACGGCTAATTTTTTTCACGCACCAATAGCTTTCTTCAAAGCAGTATTTTTCACGCATTTATTTAAATTGAATTTCTCTTTAACGGCTTCTCTGCTGAAGTCGTAAATTAATTACGTCACAACAGCAGAGTTTAGTTGTGAGAATGCTGCTGCTTATAGGGATTTAAATTAAACCTCAAACTTCGCTATTTTCACAACTTAACTTTTTAATTTTTATTTCCGCTTCATGCCAGACATTTGACCGTATGCGTAATAAATTTTTGTTTTCTTGGGAAAATATTTTCAGAATTTTTGCGTTCATAAAATTTGAGAAAGATTAGTTATGGAGAAAGAATTCCAAATTCGTGATAGTTTATTAAACTACGAGTAAGGTTTTTTCATAAGCATCTTGCTAAAACTTACTTTAATTAAATGATTTTAAGTAAACTATTTGTTAAATTATGTATTATGAATAATAATCAAAATTCCTAGTAGGCGTTTTTAAGCAAAATATATAAAATTAAGCATTATTGCAGGAATTTTACATATAATAATACAAATCTATAACTTCCAAAAATTGTTAATATAATTTTATCAATATTAAAATATAAAAAATATCAAAATATAATAATTACACTTTCAATATGCATAAATATATAGTTAAATTATAATAAAAACTTAAATTTATTTCGTATAATCAATTGATAAGATATATTTTATTTGTATTTATAAAATAAATCTATATCAATTAATTATAATTTAAATACAAATAAGTTCTTACACTTATTTTTCTATATTAAAATAAGTGTAAAAACATTATATGCATAATCATAAAAAAATCAAATTTAACATTCTAAATTAGGAGATATATCTTGTTTAGTTTCTATATAAGAAATTTTAAAGTCAACCTTGATATCAATAGCAATATATATACTATATACCAATATGTTTAAAAAAATACTTTTATGACAGAATTATTCTTTATGCCTTTTGAAAAATAGTATTTTAAAACCTGAATTAAATGCAATTAACAAATGTGCCATAACGACCTTATATAACTTGATACAGTGTGAAATATATTCTAAATAATAATGCATTGCCATCCATCAAGTTATGTCAATATGATCTGAGACTAAATGTTATTTGGGAGAAAGTATTTAAAAAAATATACCACACCAAATATTAAACTTATTAGTGGCCTTTGCATGCAAAGTGCAAATTGTATGTACTTGTTAACAGATGTTTCAGAACAAGCTCATGAAAGATAAGACTAACTTATATATAATTAACCATGAGAAATTAACAGTATATCAAACACTGTCTACGTATATCTATGGAAAAGAGATCATAAATTATAGCATATAATAATTAAATTACGAGCAGTTAGTAAATATGCGTGATGTTCACCATTAACTATCTAATTCGTTCATGCTATCACATTCGAGGACCATCATAATCACTTTTGAGAATATGTCGGCACATCATTTGTGTTGAAGTTTCACTATTTTTCTTTCACAAATAACCATTTTTTGTTCAATGTAGTACAAAATCTGCAGATTCCTTTGTTGCACAACCTCGTGAAAACTTAATGCATAACCTCGTGAAATATTTTGAATCAACTGTAGGGAGAGAGGGAAATTGCATTCATAACAATTTTTATTCCCTTTGTTTAATGTGCCCTTTAATAAATAAGCCATATATATATGCATACTATAAAGTTCTTAACTATTGATCACAAATAATATTTTGTTCTTAAATGAAGTACCTGTAGTAAATGAAATAATTGTAAACTGTAGATTACTTTGTTGCAAATCTGATGCACTGCCGATGAAATATATCCATATATATTTATATATATAGTATAGATAGATAGCCAGATAGATAGATAAATATATATAAACAAAGTTAAGATGCATAAATAGAGTATTTTTATTCAATTTATCATTAAGTTGGATAAATGTACATTCAAACCTAGCACTTCCATCAATTTATTAAACTCCGATAAAATAATAATAATTAATTACATATTTTTACAAATAATAATAATAATAACATTTTTTCTAATTAAAAAAATTATGTATTTTAATTTACTAAATTTTCTAAATTAGAAAACATTTATAAAAGATATACGTATATATTTTTGACAAATATAAATAAATACTAATTTAATTTTTGAACTAATTTATTTTACTGCTTGCTATTAATGTTTCCAAACATTTCTTAAAATTCTTACAAGGAATAATAAAGGATATTAGAATAATAAATAAGTTTTTTCATTTTTAAGCATATTTATATTTATTAATTTATCGAGTTTAAAAATTTAAGTTATAATTTCACACATAAAACAATTGTATACTCTAAAAAAATCATTTCTATACATTATAAACATGTAATCACTTCTTATATATATAGATATAGTGATATAGTGTATCCAACTGAGTAAGTAATGATGTTTTTAAATGAAATTCGTAAGTTCTTCCGACATTTTAAAAATTTATATTTTTATTGTTAATAATATAAATCATTACAAGATCAAAGATTGTTGTATAATTTAATGGAGAAAAAGCAATACATTAGTGCCTTTTAGATAAATAAATCAATGAATTAATTTTTATTACAATAATTTTTAATTTTAATTATGGGGTTTCGATACTTTGAAGTTTTTACAAACATTACTGTAAAAAACTCCTTTAACGAATCAAAAATTGGAACTTGGAAGAAACTAAAAATTATTAGTTATAATTTTTGATATTATTTAATAATTCTTTAAATATGATTTTTAAATATTTTTAAATATAACAAAATTCAGAATCAAATGCATTTTTAACTTAATAAATAATGATTTTAAGTACATTGCAAATATGTAAAAGTTACCAGATTTCAGTTTAATAGTTAAAAACAACTCACGATTTTCTTTTATAACATACTTAAACTTTATTTGATTTCTAGGAGCTAAGTCCAACCTAATATTTTTTACTTAAAACGAAATAAAACGACAGAGGGATTAACTTACTTCAATTTATTCCTTTGGTGCGGATAAAGCATGGTTATCTTCCACTATTAAATTTCCTTTGGGACTTATGATCACATTTCTCTATCTCAGCCTTAATCAAATCATTGCGTTGGGAGTTTTCAGGAAAAGTCCATAAATGCTGTTTAATGGAAGAGTGATATATCACGCTTACCATGCCTAATGAAATCAGTTTTCACATAAAACGTACGGTTCAAATTTCCCCCTTGCTCGTGACTATTTGATTTCCTCCGCTAATTCATTATTCAATGCTGGCAAAACGTGATATATTATCTGAAGGAAAATTATGAGGAATGTATAATGAAAACAAAAATTGTATAGAAATGTATGCCGAAAATTAAATTTAACTTTTAGAATGGATAAAATATTAGTAGAAGGATATTAAAAAATATCTAGCATATTAATTATATTGTCAAAGGCTGTCAATTATAGGCTTACATTGAATTTAATTAAATATTTGCTCATGTGAAAATCCTGCTTATAGAATATCGCATTAAGTTTCTAAGCAAAGTATGTCGAAATCAAAATCTCGAATATAAGTCGGAGATGGACGCGATAAATTCACGAGGTAATCATATTATCTCATTCAAATAAGAATTTTTAAATATTTAAAAATATAACAAAATTCTGAATTAAATGAAATTCTAACTGTGCCTGAATGGCCGATTGGCTTGCGCTCTCAAGCTCTGTAAAACAGGTTTCGTATTCGAGTCCCGGGATGCAATGGATGTTTGTAGTTGCTCGGAATCCACTTTAAACCGCAGGTCCCGTTCTAAATGTTCGTAGATCGTTGCGGATGTATTGTTACTCCGCGTCCGTAGCTTATCTTCAAGATACACGCATCTCTGGGGTAGTGCTAAGCGAGTAATGTCGGTATAGTGCTTGCCTAAAGGCATCAAAGACAATTGTTTAAATGTTTGCCAGATGCATTAGAACAAAAAAATGTATTTTTAACTTAATAAATAATAATTTTTATACATGGCGAATATGTAAAAGTTACCAAATTTCAGTTTACTAGTTAAACAAAACAACACATCTATAAAACACTTAAGCCTTATTTGATTTCTAGAAGCTAAATCCAACCTAATATTTTTTTGCTTAAAAAGAAATAAAAAGTGACAGAGGGATTAACTTACTTCAATTTATTCCTTTGGTGCAAATAAAGTACTGCTATCTTCAACTATTAAATTTCCTTTGGGGACTTATGATCACATTTCTCTATCTCTGCCTTAATCAAATCATTGCGTTGGGAATTTTCAGGAAATCCATAAATGATGTTTAATGGAAGAGTGATATATCACGCTTACCATTGCTAATGAAATCAGTTTTCACAAAAAACGTAAAGTTCAAGTTTCCCCCTTGTTCGTGACTATTTGAATTCTTCCAATAATTCGTTATTCAATGCTGACAAAACGGGATAAAATATCTGAGAGAAAACTATGAGGAATGTAAAATAAAAACTGAAATTGTATAGAAATGTATGCAGAAAATTAAATGTAACTTTTAGAATGAATAAACTAATAGTAGAAGGAAATTTAAAAAAGTTATTTAGCGTATAAATTAAATTTTAGAATGCATAGGATTCCATTGAGTTTAATTAAATATATGTTCATGTGAAAGAGTTGCTTATAGGATATCGTGTTTAGTTTCAAAACCACGTACGCCGCATTCAAAATCCTACCAGAAAAGCTGAATCATAAGATCTCGTGTATAAGCCGGAGATGGGCACGATAAATTCATGGGGTAATGATATTATCTCATTCATATTTCAAAGTTCGTTATTCAATTTAATTGAAAAAATGCGTTACATTACAGTCTAGTAGATAGACAAGTCTTCAGATTAATTTTTTTTAACAAATGGTTATCAAATTAAATGTTTTGAATTTTGTTCAAACAATAGAGAGTTTTTGCATACCGTACGTTAGTTACCGTAGGACGTCCGTTAGCTTTTTCTCCCTAGAGCGCATGCTCATAGGAAACTGCGTATGCGTATCTGTAATAATGTTTCCTATGAGCATGCGCGCTAGGGAGAAAAAGCTAACGGACGTCCTACGGTAACTAACGTACGGTATGCAAAAACTCTCTATTGCTGTAAAAATTTCCTTTAATTAATCAAAATTTGTATCTTATTTGATAGTTGCAAAGATATTATAAAGTCATTAGTTATCAATTTAAGTTTTATTTAACAATTCAATTAAATACGAATTTTTGAATATTTTGAAATATAACATACTTTTGAGTCAAATGTAATTCTAACTTAATAAATAATTATTTTTAGTACATTGCAAATACGAAAACAATTACTAGATTTCAGCTTACTACTTAAAAAAACCTTACGATTCCCTTTTATAAAATAGTTAAACTTTATTTGACTTCAAGAAGCTAAATCAACCTAATATGTTTTACTTAAAAAGAAATAAAAAGCGACAGAGGGATTAACTTACTTCAATTTATTCCTCTGGTGCGGATAAAGTACTGCTATCTTCAACTATTAAAGTTCCTTTGGGACTTATGATCACATTTCTCTATCTCAGCCTTAATCAAATCATTGCGCTGGGAGTTTTCAGGAAAAGTCCATAAATGTTGTTTAATGGAAGAGTGATATATCACGCTTACCATTCCTAATGAAATCAGTTTTCGCATAAAACGTAAGGTTCAAGTTTCCCCCTTGCTCGTGACTATTTGATTTCCTCCGCTTAATTCGTTATTCAATGCTGGCAAAACGTGATAAAATATCTGAGAGGAAACGAAATGACGAGTAAAATGTAAACAGAAATTGCACAAAAATGTATGCTGAAAATTAAATTTAACTGTCAGAATGAATAAAATTATATTAAATGAAATTAAAAAAAAATATTTAACATATAAATAAAATTTTAAATGTGTAGAATTCCATTGAATTTAATTAAATATCTGTTCATCTGAAGGATATGCTTATAGAATAACACGTTAAGTTTCAAAACAATGTATACCGTGTTCAAAATCCCACCAGCAAAGCTGAACAGTAAGATCTCGTGTATAAGCCGAAGATAGGATTGATAGGTTCATTTGGTTATATTATTTCATTCCTGTTTTTGTCATTGTTATTTTTCTTTTGGATATTTCCACATCTTAATGAAAAAAAATACTAGACTTACAGGCTTCATTTCTACAAACGTTACTTGATATTTTGAACTTTATATGCTAATTTTTTCATTTTTTGTTTCGTTGTTTCAGCAACAACTTTAAAATTCAAACGAAAAATTAATTAAATCAGCATTTTATATCTAATATGCTTTTATTAATAAATTTAAATATTTTAACTTAATGGTTTTGTGACAATTAGGTTTTTAGGTTGGTGTTGTTTGCAAATTTCCCTTGTGGCTGTTAAACCATTTGATTTTTAACAGCACTTGTGCAGTTGATTTTTTTTTTCTAAATGCAGCTGGAAAATACTTAGACAGTTATCTTTATAACATAAATCATCATTAAATTATCTTTATACCAAGGACTGCAAAGACTTTACTCATTTAGCACTACCCAGGGGGTACGTGTAGCTTGAAGATATGCTACGGACTATACTACCCCCACATCGTTCTAAAATCATATCATACCGGAAAATATGTTTTAAAGTGGATTTCGAATCACTACTGAATCCATGACACATCCAGACCTCCATGGCACCTCCAAATCTGTGGTACCGAATGTCAGAACGCTAGCCACTCGGCCATCAGGCCTCTAACTTGTGCAGTAGACGCAGCTTTACCAGTTGGACTGTGAAGAACTTAGAACATTATGCCACACATTAGAACAAGCAAGAGGACAGCAGAATATCACATCCCCATATCCCCACCCACATACCATACACCATACTGAAAGACTTTCGGGCCTATTAATTTATCATACCTATCTTAAAAAAAAACATGCTTGTCAAAGCGTTCTAACGAAAATTTCCTAATCCAGTATCCAAACACGGGATGACACAGGCAGTTCTAGCTCTTTTATATTTTTAAATAAAAGTTAAAAGTTAAATTATACAATTTTATTTAATACATTTCATCAATCAATCATTCACCTTCATTCTTGTCAAAAAATATGTGAGATAAAAATAATATGGTCAATTTTCTGGTAATTATTTCGGTAAGTTTTCTATTATTATTCATTTTTTATTAACAATCTAATTTAAGTATGTATGCAAATAAAAAATTAATGGAAAGCCAGTAGCCATCATTGTCAAAATTTACAAAAGAGCATTATTTTAAATAGTAAATCATATTTAAAATATTTGACCTTTCAGTGAAGGCATCTAAAAGATTCTGCTTTTCTATCATGGAAACAATACTTTCTGAAAACGAAACTGTCTCCATTTTTTCGTCTGCAACTATTAGATTTAAAGATGTCTTCAATAGCAAAATGGTAATAGAATCATAAGGTGAAATGGATCCGCTTTAGTTCAAGAACATTATATTTCCCCAAGTAAGATTGTAAGGTGAATATTTTATAAAATGTGATTGCATCGTTATTGAGAACATTGTTTTACTGTATTCCTACTTTATTATATAGTAAAAGTTTACTTTCTATTTTCATAAGATAGCTGGGTTCATAAATCCTTAAATTGACAAGAATGCAATATCGGATTCATTTGCTCAAGAAGTTTTACTTTTGAAAATATTTCAGTAAAATTTAGCCAAATATATTATTCAAACCTCAATTTCCGTGGAATCCTTAATACATTAAAATTTCAAAGGGAATCTTGGGTACCATTTCAATTTTTTTTTATATCATTGTATTTATTTTTATATTTTGCAATGTATTGTATACATTCATACAAAAGACAAATTTTATACATTCTACAAAATTGAAAAATGATGCAATCTATTGTTTTTTTTATAAGTATTGGCAATAAGCAATATAAAAAAATCGAGAAAAAAGGGTAAAGGAATTTATCGAACATTTCTATAAATTGTCTCTTTAATTATAAATAAAAAACAAGACCGATCATAAGATTTTAAATCACTTTAATATTGTATTAAAATCATTTATGTATTATTTTTATTAAACAAATATTGTGTTGTTGTTGTTGTTGTTTCTTATCCCACTTGGCTGGCCAAGCCCACAAACCCATATGGACTCATGATTGAAGGGGAAGGAAGCAGCTTCTGTTGTGATGGAGCACCCGTAGGTAGAAGCCTGACTTTTGCTCCGTGACGCTCTGACAGTCATAGACGACCGGGACCTACGGCTTAAAGTGGATTCCGAACCACTACAAACATCCATGGCACCGCCGGGATTCGAACCCGAAACCTGTGGCACCGAGCGCCAGAGCGCTAGACACTCGGCCATTCAGGTCCCAAATTTGCCAACGGCACGCAGTGTTCCCAGGTGGTCACCCACCCAAGTACTGACCGCGCCCAATGATGCTTAACTTCGGTGATCTAACGAGAACCGGTATATTCAGCATGGTACGGCCGTTGGCAAATAATTGCCGTTTGCCGTTGGCAAATAATTAAATTGCCGTTTGCCGTTGGCAAATATTGTTCTTTTGTTAAGTATAATTTAATTTCTCAAATATACATTATTCCGTTAATTAGGATATTTTTTTGAAAATACATAGTTTATCAAGTAATTCCATGCGAGTTCAATTATGTTTTTTATACAAAATTACAATTTCTTTTTTTCGGTATTTTAATGAATATTTCTAAACAATGCTCAAACACATTTAAAGGAAAACCTTTAATGTCTTTATTCTTCAAAAAAAAACTTTTAAACTAAGTTAACGCCCTCTCGTTGTCTAATGGAAACGAGCTCGAATAGTTGTTTGTTTCAAATAGCTAGTATCTTATTGCAGTAATTGCTGTCAGACACGGACGAAATTGGATTTGATATAGCTCATGTGAAAATTTCGCTGTGATAATCAAATACATGAAAGACAACTTTCTCGTATTTTACAAAATGACCTAAATATCCTCATGGAAGATAAAAATATCCATGCTGCTATCTAAGGACTGTTCATGACATGCTAATGTTTCTCCTAAAAGTCTTACCTGTAACCAAAGTCCTCTAGTTATCAATGGATTATTTACGGCATGCTAATGTTGCCCCTAAAAGTCGTACTCTTAGGGTAAACTTTTTTTCTAGCTATTAATGGACTATACCCGGACATGCTAATGTTGCCCAAACAAATCGTACCAGAAGGCAAAAATAATTATCTAGATATCAATGGACTATACACGCCATGCTAATGTTGCCTTAGAAGCCGTGCCAGAAGACAAAATAATTATCTGGCTATCAAGACTGTACACGGCCTGCTAACGTTGCCCCTAAAAGTCGCACCAAAAGGTAAAAATAATGTTCTAGTCATCGATTAGCAGTTCCTAACAAGCTAATAAGGAAACTAGTGTTTTAAAATTAAGTTAAATACAATCCCTCTAATCGTCAGTGGGCTATTCATGACATGCCAATGTTGCCCCTAAAAGTCGTACCTGAATCCGAAAATAATTATCTGGCTATCAATGGGCTATACACGACATGCTAGTGTAGTCCCTAAAAGCTGTATCAGAAGGCAAAAATAATTATCTGTCTATCAATGGACTATACATGCCATGCTAATGTTCTCTGGCTATTAATGGGCTATACACGGCATGCGAATGTTGTCTCTAAAAGTGGTACCAAAAGAAAAAAAAATAATGCTCTAGTCATCGATTGGCAGTTTCTAACATGCTAATAAGGAAACTAATGTTTCAAAATTAGGTTAAATATAATCACTCTAATCCTCAGTGCGCTATTCATGGCATGCTTATGTTGCCCTAAAAGTCGTACTAGTAGGCCAAAATATTTTTCGGACTATCAATGGACTATACACGTCATGTTAATGTTGCCCTAAAAGTCGTACCAAAAGGCAAAAGCAGTTATCTAGCCATCAATTGGCAATTCCTAACATACTAATAAGGAAAAAAATGTTAAAAATGTTAAATGCTAAAAATGTTAAATGTTAATGTATAATGTATAATCCCTCTAATCCTCAGTGGGCTGTTCATGGAAAGTTAGTAGAGGACTTAGTTGAGAATGTTGATGGATAAAAACTGTCCTTTTAACCTTTTATGACACATTCAAATTTTAATGAAGAACCTAAAAACCCTAACCGAAGGTAAAATTATTCCTACACATCGATGGCATGTCATATTCAAATGTTAATGCCTGTCAAAAAGTTCTCCCGAAAAAAAAGTTATTGTTAGTCACAAAAAGTTATCCATCCATGAATTCTCCATATAAAGTGAAAAATCAAACTCTCAATTAAAAAGAATTAATAAAAGAGAAATAAAATAGATTTTATGATAAATGGCCTATTTCCGAATTTTTGTAATCCCTTTGTTTGAAAGATTCTTTTTAATCCTCTTATTTAAAGAAAGTTAAAAGAAACACAGATAATAGCCGGAGACAAAGTTTTATTCCTAAAAAAAAATTACTTAGGACTAATATTTCAGAAATTTGATATCCACTTTTAAGAAATAAACCAACAGTATCGTTTTGATAAATGAAGATTTTTTTATCCTTTAAGCTTTTAATAATAGGATAAACTAATAAAAATTTTTTTATTGTTTTATTAGATTTCAATTCTGCGATCTTCATGTAAAAAATTTATCGTGTTTATTTTTCTGCCATCTTAACCATTCATCTTAACCATGTTAAAATAATATTTATTTGTAATTTAAAATATTTATGTATTATTCAATTTGAGTTCCAGCTTTTAGTTATTATAAAATATTATCAATTTAATTAGAATTGTTATTCTAGTTTTAATGTAAATATATATATCGACTAAAAATATCTTCAACATTTAAAAACATCTAAAATTTAATATTACTACAATATTTTTTTCATGCAAAAGAGATCTGAATTGTAACATTTTTTATAAATTCTATAATATATATTTACAAATTTTGTTTTGAAATTTCAGCATTTTTTCGTTAAAGTGTACGTCTAATTATAAGCAAAATACATTGCATCTAAATGTTAAATTTATTTTGTTAATATTTAACTTCACTCCTTGTTACTTAGTGTCAAAATCAAAATAGAGAAATCAGGTAGCAATACATAACTACAGTAAAACATATTTAAATAATGTATTTTTACCTTAATAGATATATACTGATTGTCGGTCAAAAATGTATTATTAAATACTACATGATTTTAAGTTCTGACTTTACTTTCTTTTCAATATGAATGAGTAAATTCTCGGTCCAAATTAATATTAATATACAGTAAGACACAGTAATTTTTTATGTATGATAAAGTAGCATATATTTAATTTATCTATATTTTAGTTATTGATAAAATATCGGTTCAAGATTTATCTTATCTAGTTAAGAAGATTCAAGATTTATCTATTCTAGTTACAAAGGCCTACAAGTGCTTAATAGAAAATTATTACTCCAGGGTCATTATTCCATTTTTTTTTTTTTTATTTTGGAAAAAATAATATAATATTTAGTATTTTTGAAAATAAGTATATTAAAAATAAATCTATACTTTAAGTCCTCTTAATATATTTAATCTTCTGATAAGTTAGGAAAGTGTTTTAATATATCAAAGGCTACAATTTTCATTTAATACTCGTCAATGATTGTGTTGAGAAACAAAAAAAAAAAAACAATTGCAATCTAGAAACAAATCTTGGTTTATCGTCTAGAATTCTCGATTATTATCATCTTGTTGAGGGCATGAACTAATTTATCACTTAAACCTAACGTCTATATCAATATTTTTTATTTTGTTCAATCAGTAAAACATGCACTATTTGTCCCCTAATTTTGCATTGCTATTTCAGCAGTTTTGCCAAAGTACTTCTCAAAATATCTAAAATATATTCCAAATGCTCCAGCTCAATATCAGCCAATATTAACTCATTCTTGCGACTTACCCATGTTATTTGAAGGTCAATTTATGCTTACGAACATTTTACTCTTCAAAACCAAATAATAAACACAAACATGGTGCCTTATAAAAATTAAAGTTCTTTTTTAACTATTCCAAAGGTAAAGTTTAAACTAAATCGATTGTATTTAATATACTGAATTTTTATTATTATAAATAGAAAAATTGGAAACTATCAAGAAAAATAATTCTAAGGTTTAAATTTCAATAAGCTGCCATGGATTATGTGCAACCGAGTTTCATATAATAGGGAAATAGGTGATATTTTACTTTTAAAATAAAACCAGTAAACCAGTGTCAATTAACATTTTATGTAATGAATATATGTAGCTTGTTTATTTGTTCTCTAAAGGGAATTTAAGAATTCAATTAATTCTTGTAAATATAAATATTTGTAACAAATCTAAGGAAAATGTTTTGCATTTATATTTATTAAAAGCACTTATAAAAGTTTTATTATGCATTAAAGTAATCTGATTATTAGTGATATTCTGCTTTCAAGAGAAAATAAATAGACTAGTGTCAACTTATATTTTGTTGCATTTATTTGGTCTCTGAAGGTGAACTAAAACTAAATAAATTTTGTAAATTAAAAATTATTTTTAAAAATGCGAAGGAAACGTGTTTCGTACATGTTTATTCAAATTAATTGCACATATTTATTACTTATGGAAGATATTTCATTATTAGTTTCAAGAACATGTTTTGTTTCATGAATTTAAAAGAATTCAACTAAACATGAACTAGTAGTAAAAGAAAACGTTTTTAAAATACAAAAGCATTTTGAATTTAAAAAGTGTCATCAAAAATCAGGATTTATATATTTTACATTTGAAAGTATTTTATAAAAAATTTTTAAAAGAATTCTAAAACTAATAAAAAATATTTATTTTAGAAATATCTTGTAACTCATTATTTTTTTTTTCAGGAATATTAAAATAAGTTACGACAAATAACTAATTAGTATATCATTAATGCTATTTATATAATATGATTATTTAATATAATTTAACGCAATTAAAATATAAATATGTACTTATTACAAAGATACAAAAAAATTCTTGACATATTAAGTATAATTTTAAAGATTCTAAAAGCTTCATGTTTTTCATTTTAAAAAATTTTGACATTTTATAGGAAACTTTTTCTTATTTAAAATTTTTCCTTATCTTAACTAAATTTTTCCTTGCAACATCAACGCTCCAATATTAGTAGTAGTATGACAGTATATTTTAAACACAGTAAATAAACCCAGGCATTTCAGCTTAACTATACTATTGTCAGTAACATTTATTACAAAGATTTTTTATTGGCTTAATTAGCTTTTATTAACTATACTACATCGAGATTAATGCTTAAAGCATAATATTTTGAATTATTGTTCGAAATTCTTGATATGTTAATATTTTAACATAATGGTTTAAATATTCTTTTGAATTTAATATTTTAAAATATTGTTTACCACTAATCTCACAAAGAGTTTCTGCACTTAAATTAAATATATTAATAATTATAATTCTAATAAATCGATTGACAAAACGTTTTCATAGTGGTAATAATAACAATTAGCTATTGGAAGGATTAAAATTCAAATATTCTCGGATGTACATTACTGTTACGGCTTTCATAAAAAGAAAATCGATGTTTATTTTTACAAAGCAGTTGCGAAGGTAACTCGCAAAGGTAATTCGGTTGCTTAAAAGGAGTTTTCCCTATTTTCTTCCATATAGCATGCAAAGTGACTGCTATGCATCTTCCTGGAAGACAATACACTAGTGGTACGCTAGGTATTCCTACATCATTAATTTGTCGTATTTCTCCCAAAAAAATCTTTGTTTTCAAAGAAATTTTTGCAAAATAAAGGAAATCAAAATTTAAAGCTAAGACCGTTTAATAAAATAGAAAATTTTTCTGAAACATTCTTTACTTTGATACCGTATACATTAAACTAACTTTAGAAACACATCAAGCATGAACGATTTTTCTGGTTGTTAACCCTAAATCATTTTGAGATCACAGACTTTCAAGAAGACATGCAAAGCAACCAAGGGGCACTCGGTTACTTAGAAAAGGTAATGCATCATTCTTGCCTCACTGAACAATTACCACGGTCTCACATGCACAACGGCCATGATAACCAGTGGTCCAGAAAACAGACTTGACATAAATCTATTATCTGTTACACTACAACCGGCTTTCAGAGTGGAATAATTAGTTCCCTGTGTTATCTTTGAACTTCAAACAGGTGTATGAATGGCTGACTGTCACTGCCTAAACGGGTTAAACTAACCTGAATGGGATCACTCATCCTTGTTTAATCAAGGGGAGTGTTTGCAAAGACTCTGGCAGTCTCACTGTCTTGTAGCATATGTTTGGCGACGCTTTGTAAAACCATGTAAATGACTTTGTTCACTTGAAGGAGATTCAGTTGGACAGAATCAGATGAGATTTGAAGTGTTGAAACTTTTGCCATTATGTTGTTATTTGAGAAATTTATATTCGGCATAATGTATATTTATCTTTAATTGTTAAATCACTTATTAATTTTTTAACTTCAATGCTGATATATTTGTTTTGACATCTTTGTTTTTAAAGTTTGGCAACTTCAATATGGAGATGAACACACAATGCGAAGTATTTTTTTCTCAATGTGCAGGAAGTGTTACATGAAGGGTTGAAACTTTAGTCATTATGTTGTAGTTTGGGAAAACTATGTTCTACGTAATGTATAGTTAGCTTTAATTTTTGAATCAATTATTATTTTTTAATGTCTCAACGTTTTAACAGCTTTGATTTAAATATTTGACAACTTAATTATGTGAATGAAAACATAATACTAAGTCATTTTTCTTTATGTGGAAGAAGTGTTACATGAAGGGTTGAAACATACGCCATTATGTTGTAGTTTGGGAAAACTATAGTCGACATAATGTACGTTTAGCTTTAATTTTTAAATCACTTATTAATTTTTTAACTTCTCAATTTTTCAGACATTTGTTTTAACAGGTTTGGTTTAAAAATTTGACAACTTCACTATGTGGATAAACACACAATGCTAAGTGATTTTTCTTAATGTGCAGGAAGTGTTATATGCAGGGAGAAATTTTAGGGCTGATAGAGCTTCTTTGCTTGTTGTATCATAACAAATCTTATTTGACAATTTCATTATGTGGATGCTAAGTAGTTTTCTTCATGTGCAGCAAGTACTATATGGAGGTAATTTTGATACTGGTAGAACATTTACTTTTTGTATCGATACAAATCTGTGAAACAACATTCTGGTCTTCATTGTATGATAATAACGCGTGGTTACCACAGAGTTTCTAGGATCTACTCGTTTTAAAAATATTTAGTAATATATCCAATCACAAAAGAGAACATATGTTCACTTTCCAGTTATTGAAAAGATAAGTAGGAGAATACTTGTAAGATAATACTTCACCGATCATAATAATTGTCAACTATTTAAGAAGTTATTATAGAAACATGAGGTGATCAAAACAGAGATAAGAAAATTAAATTTAAATCTTATATAGCAGACCTATATGATATAGTAGATATAGTTCATAGAATATAGAAGATACAGTACATTACAGCAGATGTAGTACCTGTATTGCAATGTGGGAAAGAAAACGTACAGTAGTTGGCATTAATTTTATTGTAGCACTAATACTATAAGGTTACAGATATAAAATAGTATGCAAATCAAAATGCCCTCAAATTATCAAACAAAAATTATCATTTGTGACAATTAAAATGTAAAATTATCCTAATTCAAACTTGAGAAATAACGAAAGCTTGCGCCTAGTTCAAAAAATAAATAAATAAAAAACAACAGCTTACATAAAATAATTATTAGCCATATTGTATAATTTTAAAATGAACTGAAGAAAATTAAAAAAAATATTATAATGAAGGAAACAACCATCTTGAGGCAAGTCATCTATAAACTATTTCTATAGAATATCGAAATTTAATTCTTACTATTAATATATAGGTATCTTTTCATTAAAAAGATGTTGATCTGGAATGGCATACCTATATTATTATTTTTGCTAATTTTTTGATATGTAGACTATTTTAGTTTTTTTTAAATTTTTTTTATTTCAATTATTATTGTGATGAAACTTCAAAACCTTTCTTTGAATAAATTTCTTCCACATCTGCGATTGAAATATTCTGAATAAAAATTTTTTTTTTTTTTCATTCGTCTAGTTAAAATATTTTGAGAAATGTAAAAATATTTTTCGATGTTTTATGATTAAAAAAAACTTAAATCTTTGTTTATCTTTCGTCTGTCTAAAAATAATGCTGATATGATAGATAATGCATTCAGTTTTCAGTCTCTATCGCGCGCATTAAGATCTTATTTTTCCCCAGGATACTCATTCTCACGTTGCTCTTGAAATCATTGACTATTGCATGAATAATTCAACATTTTTCAGTCAATGCTTCATTGTCATTCGTATCTAAAAACATTAAGAATTGAAATTCAGTAATGAGAGACTCAATCGACCATTCATTCTTGATTCATTTTTCCTTGAATCTGCTGATGATTTGTCTTATTAGTTAGATATATTTTATGTGGCCTTTCTCCGCCAAGGTGGCGTCTTACTTGATATGTGTGGCGTTTTATTTATTTATTTTTTTGGAATATCACGCCAAAATAAATCCTAAACTTCTTATACGTGAAATTAGAGAGAGAATTAGATTACAGTGCTTTATTATTTTATTTTAGATTAGTGTAATATATTATTTTATATTTAGAATAGTGTAATTTATTATTTTATTTTTAGGTTATGGTAAAAATCTTAACACTTATCTATACACAAAATATTAAATACTTCACATGGCCCAGACAGGAGGGATATTTTGAACCTACATTTTTCTTTTTGTTGATACAATTGTGAAAACTAACTATCAAAAGAAAAAGCTTCACTATTAGTTACAGTAAAAGTAGTTCTAATGAGATAAAGTAATATACTGTAAGAATAATACTCATCAGATACAGTATTTCAAGAGATAAAAGATCTGTAGATCTGAGAGATATAAAGTTCTGTAGATCTGTAGTTTTTACAGAAACAGTAGCTCATTCTGAAAGTAATATTATTTAATAACCGTCTTCTCGTATTAAAAGATGTCATTTGTCATATTTAAAAAAAAAAATTTGTCTTTATAATTTTACTGCATATTTTACAAGCAATACATTCTTTTTTAAATATTGAATAGGATTCAATTCAGTCATTATTTTTCATCCATCATGCAAAATAGTTTGAGAAATTTAAAAATATTTTTCAATGTTTTATGATGAAAAAACCCTTAAATCTTTGTTCTTTTGTCTGTCTGCAATGATGCTGATATCGCGATAATGCATTCAGTATTCAGTCTCTCTATCTGGCATTAAGATCTTATTTTTCCCCATTATACTCAGTTTCACGTTGCTCTTGAAATCATTGACTATCTCATGAATAATTCAACATTTTTCACTGAATGCTTCATTGCTATTCGTATCTAAAAACATTAAGAGTTGAAAATCAGTAATGAGAGAATCAATCGACGATTCATTCTTAATTCTTTTCTTTCCTTGAATCTGTTGATGTTTTTGTCTATTAGTTAGATGTATTTTAAGTGGGCTTTCCCTGTCAAGGTCGCCAAGGTGGCGTCTTTCTTGATATTAGTGGCATTTTATTTTTATTTTTTTCGGAATACCATGCCAGAATAACTAAATACAAAGCTTAAACTTCGTACACGTGAAAAGCCGTCAAAGACTCTATTGTTATTATATTTTAATTTC
Organism: Caerostris darwini; assembly: GCA_021605075.1. NCBI lineage: Eukaryota > Metazoa > Arthropoda > Arachnida > Araneae > Araneidae > Caerostris > Caerostris darwini. The sequence goes on along the minus strand of BPLQ01001736.1, from coordinate 36,697 downwards.
GCACAGATTAAAATCAATACTATTATTTTTAAGCGTTTCACAGATTATTTTTAAGTAAAGATGTTAGTTTTAGGTTATTGCAATTTATTATTTTATTTTTAGATTAAGGTAATTTATTATTTCATTTTTAGATTAGGGTAATTTATTATTTAATTTTTAGATTATTGTAATTTATTATTTTATTTTTAGATTAGGGTAAAAATCTTAACATTATACACAACATACTCAGTGTTACACGTGGCACATACAGGAATGACATTTTGACTCTTTTTGTTGATATATTCTTGAAAATTAACTTTGAATGAAAAAGCTTTATCATTATTCTTCTTCATTGGCGCAACAGTCCCATGGTGGGCCAAGGCCGTCTGCTTACTGGCAGATTTCGAGACAGGAGATGCTCTCTTTTTAAGGAGTAGAGTTGTCAGCCTTACTACCCACAGCCATTTTGGCCCGGACCTCCTGTTTAAAGTAGATTCCGATCCACTACAGACATCCATGGCATGGTCGGGACTGGAACCCCAAACCGGTGGCACAGAACTCCAGAGCGTTAGTGACTCGGTCATCAAGACTTAAGCTTCTTCGTTAGTTATCGTAAAAATAATTCTCATCAGATACTGTAGTACACTGTGAGAATAATACCAATCAGATACAGAATTGTAAGAGATATAAAGATCGGGTGCAGTTTTTTACAAAAAGTGTAGCTCATTGTAAAAGTAAGATTCTTGAAAAACATTATTCTCATATTAAAAGATGTGGGGCCTGATGACCGAGTGGCCCTGCTCGGTACCACAGGTAGCGGGTTCAATTCACGGGGTTGCCATGGGTGCATGTAGTGGTTCCGAATCCACTTTAAACCGTAGGGTCCGGTTCTAATAGGATCGTCGAGCGTTGCGGGGGCGTTGTTACTCCACGTCAGTGACTTATCTTCAAGTTACGTACGCCCCCTGGGTAGTGAGTAACGTCGGTGCAGCCGTTATGGCATAAAAATGGCACGGTTTATTGGCCACCTGCATTAGAAAGAAAAAAATATTAAAAGATGTTATTTGCCATATTTCATATAATATTTACTTTAAAATTTTACTGAATATTCTACAAGGAATATATTTTTTAATCATTGAATAGTGTTCAATTCTGCCCATTGACTAGTAAAACATGCAAAACAAATATTTATTTATATTATTAAAAAAACAATAATAAAAAAAATTTCTAATAAACATTTTTTGCATATTTTATAAACAGTTATTGTATATTTTTCAATAAGTATATCTATTGAATGGAAGGAATGATACAATTTTATATGCCTTGTTTCCTTAAGAAACAACTACATAATCTTAATTTTTCGAATATTCAAAAGTTATGACAAAAATGTTATTTTGTTACAATATTATTTGTTATATAATCAAATAGTTTATGAAAATCTAAACAAAGCATTCTTTTTTCATGCATATTTAATACTTAAATAAGAATAATATGTCAAATATGTCAACTTCTCAATTTCATTCCAAAATAAAGTAAGTAAGAATTAATGGAGAATATATTTTAAAATTCAAGACTGTCGAATTTTTAAAAGTTCCTTTAGATGTAAGTGACTTGTCTTTTTTATCAAAACTATAACGTCCTTGTGTATTAAATATAAATTTTTAATATTAAGTAGTAAAACTGATTCTTGAATATGAGTAGCAACTAAAAATTTTAACTCATAATTTACTGAAGTATCATGGTCCAAAAAAATATTTTACGCCAAAACATAGTTTTGTGGAACTTGAGATTTTTCTTCTAATATAAATAAAGATTTAAAATTTAACACAGAAACTTTCTAGGGTGTTTGCTTAACGGCGTCTTTTATGTTGGAAAGCTTTTTCATATAGCGCTCAAGGGTTAAAAAATGAATATTTAAATATTTAATTTTTAACCTAGTTATTTACAAAATATTATCATTTTCCTGCTCTTAAAAAAATTAAACACAGTTTATATTTTATGGTAATGCATAAACTGGACTTTAATGTTCGTGGTCATGTATTTTAAGCATGAAATGTTATTTTTAAGTTTGAGGAAAAAATTTGTTGTCAGAAGAATTGAATTATTTATGTTGTTATTATGTTTTTTATTATAAAATAAATAACGTATATTCAGTAATACAATTAAACTTGTGATTAAAGATATACCGTATATACTTTCAAGCACACTGTTTTCGTGTAGTAATAAAGAAATGTACAGTCAATTCCAGTTGACACAAGATATTATATCATTATCACCATCCACAACTAATCTGTGTGCAGAGTAGGGCTATTGCAACAGTACTATATATATATATATATATATATATATATAGTACTGGAGTAGTACACACATACACTCAAGAGCCAAAACATTATGACCACCCCTACATTTTGCAACGAACTCGCCTGGATGACGTGGAAGGCACGTGATCAGGTGGAAGTGGTATTTAACTGGTGTTAAGTGGTGGTATTAATCCATGCCAAGGCGGGTTGAAGCTGTGTTGCGCGCCAAAGGTGGGCCAACTCGTTATTGACAGGTGGTCATAATGTTTTGGCTCTTGAATGTATATAGTAATATAGTGTATATATATATATATATATCCAACAGCAGGCTACAATAAGCAATAAAAGAAAAAGAAAAAGAATACTAGAAATTTAAAAAAAGCAACAGCAACGAGAAACGAAGAAAATCACATAGTGACATGGTTAGCCCATAAGGGCCATAGCCTCCTAGTAACGACCATACACAGTAGAAGAACAAGTGTGGGCAGACAGGAATGTGGGATAAATCCATGTCCTCTGCCAGATTGCAGAGCATGCATTTTGGGCTTCCAAAAATTCTTATTTGGAAAAGGTGAATGGCCAAACAATCATGGTCAGTCAGGAGACTGAAAAGGGCAACTTCTTTAAACCTGGGCTGATCAGGGATGTTTAGAATAAAGTTAAAACATGCTTTGGATGAGTTGTCGTCATTGAAATTATCAGATAGAGTGTTCTGAAAAAAAGTATCGGATCATTAGTTTCATCGAGTCAAAAAAGATGTCGTTACAAAAGTTTTGATGATGGTTCTTCCTTTTCTTGGCAAGAGAATATATATACATTTAACGTCACCACTACGTTATATAGATATATATATATATATATATATATATATATATATACTACATACATATATATATATATATATATATATATATATATATATATATATATATATATATATATACTCAATATATATATAGCCAAAACATTATGACCACCTGTCAATAACGAGTTGGCCCACCTTTGGCGCGCAACACAGCTTCAACCCGCCTTGGCATCGATTAATACCACCACTTAATACCAGTTAAATACCACTTCCACCTGATCAGGTGCCTTCCACGTCAACCAGGCGAGTTCATTGCAAAATGTAGGGGTGGTCATAATGTTTTGGCTCTTGAGTGTATATATATATATATATATATATATATATATATATAGTAGTGGTGCGTTGACTTAGATTTACTGTGTATTTCTTTTTTACTATACGAAAACATAGTGCTCGCAACTCTAAAACATACAACAAAACATTTTTTCCCACAGTTGAGAAGAGTGTTGAAGCAAATAGAAATATTTAATTAAAGAAGCAAAAATTAACAAAGTAAATTTTCATAATGGTATAAACCAAAAGTAAATTATATATGTTAATTTTTACTTGTATTGTTGCTTGTGAATGCTGGGCACTTTAACTTGTCCTTTTCTTATGAAACGGCAAATATGTAGCAGATACAGTGTTACCAGGAATGCTGCAAAATGATTATTTACCACAGTTTGCCACTAAGGCATATGGAATGATCGTACTTCCACGTTTTTCCTTAAGTTCAACGGTAGCAAACTGTTTAACCTAGTTTATCAAATATATTAATAAATCATTTTAATGTAAATAACCAGTATTCCAAGCAATTTTATAAAACATTTCATAAAATTAGTTTAAAAGTATACTTTTACACCCAAAAAAAATTATATCCTTACAAAACAGACTATAAAAATATAAATAAATGAGAGAGTACAGAGTTATTTTGCAAATTAGTATATCCATTCTAGTTTCATTTCCATAGTCTTCATTTTAGAAACACCATTGTTGTGATTTAAAGTCATACGAATTCTAGATAAAGCTATGGATTATTTTACTCTTGAAAGTTATAAATTGATGTAAACCTACATTAATAAACATTATTTCTATTCAGGCACAGGTTTAATGCATTGTTTACCAGAAACCGTAAGTTAATAATGATCTGTTTACACAGTGGAACTCAATTTATATTCAAATGTTAGGAATTTCACAATATATTACTTCTCAGTTGACAAGGCAATTGATAAAAATATGCTAATTATTTCGCAGAAAATTGTGCAATATTTTTATATTTTTTATTAATACATGTATATAATTTCAAATACTTTAAATTTTAAGAGCATTTAAATCCAAACATATCTTGATATTAGGTGTTATATTTATATTATTTTTACATTTTAAAATAAAATTTCAACAGATACTGCATAATATTACATTTGAATGCATAAATAAGAAATATGTCTTAAAAATTTTTTTTAAAAACCTGACATGCAAGTCTACTCTCAAATTTTTCACTGTCTGATTATCATTCTGATTTATCATTACATAAAATGCACTACAAGATGCACTTCATTCCTATTAACAGGAGATCCTAATTTTGGGTAAGCACATAAAGTTAGTATCCGGTGATTAACAATTGCTTAACTTCCATCTTTAGCCACTGTTCTGAAAAGATTTTCTGGCCTACCGATTGTCTATACCCTGAATATATATGAAAATTATCTGTTCGGCAAAAGACATCTCTAACTGGATAATTCTACTTGCTAACTCTCTGTCATTTCAGCCCTGTACTTATCTTTCAATAACCTACGATTTAGGTAAATTCCCAATGCGTTCATTTTATTATTAATTCATTTTCTATATTTTATTGTAATTAAAATATTTTGTCTGGCACCCTTTGTTACAAATGCAGGATAATAGTTAAAATATTGGTGTTGTTTTTCGAATGCTTTGACAATTATTCATTCGCCACTGTAAAATATGTAGCGGATTCAGCATTATCTACAATAAGCCATGTTAAACCCATTATCGTCACTGACTTTTTTAACCACAATTTAAAGTAAGCAATCCCCAGTGATATCATTTAGGGATTCACCTTTACTTCAAGTCTATAAGAAAGACATTCTGACATGGCGACATAACTTGCCAATTTCAGACATTGATATGAGAGTTTCTTTTATTCCTAGAGATCCCCTATTTCAGTACTTTTACAACCAGCCCGCTTTAGTCTAAATTTTCTGATGCAAATAATAAATACATTTTTTTAAATACGGTATATTTTATATTCATTGTACACGGTGATTATAATTAAAGTCCCACTTTCAAAATGCTATAAAAAAAGAACCACTCGCAAAATGAGTTCAAATTTGAACTGAAGATACCGGAAGAAGAGGAAACGGCACCGCATCAAAAAAATGTTCCACCAATTTCTCTCATCCAATTTGGTATGACCTTGCGGATGGACTTTCCACTGACAGTCTCACAATTGTTGAATGACTTGGAATTAATTTTTTCGTCAAAAAAACGAAACAATCAAGCACGTTGAACACTACAGATGGTTTAATGTGCAACTCATGCCAAATACGTTTTAATTTTGATTCAAAATATGACAGGCGGCCGAATTCCCTTTCTTTATGCAGCTTACAGTGCTATATATTAATATACTTTTGACCTTTTTTTAAGCTGTACGATTTCTTCTATCTTCACTTATCTTCAGTTCAAATTTAAACTCATTAGGATAACTGTTTCTTTTTTTTTACAACATTTTGAAAGTGGGACTTTAATCATAATCTGTATATATATATATATTCAATTTTATTCATATTGACACCCGATACTAAAATTATTGTGACTTAACTCTATAACATAATTAACTTATTTTATCATTTATTTTATTATTTTATCATTATAATACTTTAATGTACTCATACCAATACATCGAAATATTTAAAAAAATAAACAAGGTAGCAATAGAACCATTGCTCCCTCAACAGATCCATTTCTCTATTCAGCTGCAGCCACGTCAAAATTATTAATAGAACCCTTTCCAATGATAAATCAACATGCTCGAGCACGATCATCCTGGGATCAGGGTGTGTGTGTGTGTGGGTGATTTGATTAATGCGCATGCAGTTTGACAGATTGACCACAGGCACGGCGTACTTCGAATTCCAGTGAACGCATCCTTTGATTAGGATTTGCTTCTTGTGGTGATTTTGGACGAAGTTGGTAAACATCTTGAGGAATGTAATCCCTGAGATTTATGACTGAGAATGTAGGGCGAGCGACATCGATTATAAATGCCTTGAATTATGTATCAGTGCATCTAATAGGATGTGGTCATGTTAGTATGATATTTTAAACAGAAAATGTTTAAGTTTGGTGATGGGGTATTATTTTTCAAATAAAAATTTTGAATTACAATTTTTTAAAAAATATTCCATTGTTCATATAAAAAAAAAAATATTCCGTTATTTATAAAAATATTCCGTTATTTATAAAAATATTCCGTTATTTATAAAAATATTCCACTATTTGTATAAAACATGTCCAATAATTTATATCAAAATAAAATAATCCAAACGAAAAGAAAAATTTTCCATAATTAATGCAAAATAAAAATATTCCATAATTAATATAAAATAAAAATATTCAATAATTTAAAAATGAAGTAATCCAATCTTATTTAAAAAATATTCTGTAATTAATACGAAATAAAAGTATTCCATAGTTAATGCAAAATAAAAATATTCCATAAGGAATACAAAATAAAAATATTCAATAATTAATGCAAAATAAAAACATTTTAGATTTTTAGTTAAATCTAAATTATCTGTTTATGTACAATGGTAGCTGATTCATTTTTAATTTTTTTATTTTTACAAGTTTAAATTAGTAGTACTTTTCAAAAGGGATTCGTGTGGTTAACTCTCTGGCTCTCGGTACCATAGTTTTAGGGTTGCAGTCCCGACGGTGCGATGGATATTTGTAGTGGTCCGGAATCTGCATTAAACCGTAGGTTCCGGTCTAATATGATCACAGAAGGGTATAATGTTACGTAACATATCTTCAAGCGACACGCACCTCTTAGGTAGTGCTAAGTGAGTAACGTCGGTGCAGCGCTTGCCTTAAGGCATTGAAGACAATTGCCTAAGGGTTTGACAGCTGGATTAGAACAACAACAACATATATAGATTATTTTATATTCATAATTTACATATATATCTATATATATATATATATTAGTTTTAAACATATGGACAAAATTGGAGCCTGAATGGTCGAGTGTCTAGCGTTCTGGCGCTCTGTGCCACAGGTTTCGGGTTCGAGTCCCGGCGGTGCCATGGGTGTTTGTAATGGTTCGGAATCCACTTTAAGCCGTAGGTCCCGGTCTCATATGACTGTAAGAGCTTCACGGAGCAAAAGTCAGGCTTCTACCTACGGGTGCTCCATCACAACAGAAGCTGCTTAATTCCCCTTCAATCATGAGTACGTATGGGCCCGTGGGCTTGGACTTGAAATGTCTGCCAAATGGGATAAGAAACAATAACAAACAACAAAACAACAACAAACATATTGACACCCGGTGCACAGATTATTGTTATTTAACTCCATTAACACAATAATGAGCTCCATTAACATAATTAATTATTTTTATTATTTTAAAAATACCTTAATGCAATCATGCCAATACATCGAAATATTTAAAAAAATAAATAAGGCAGTAATACAACGATTGCTTCTTCGACAGATCCATTACTCCATTCAGCTGGGGCCACGTCAAAATTATTGATAGAACCCTTTCCAATGAAAGATCAATGTGTATTTTAGACAACAAATATTTTGTCTATAACGTCTAATATATACAACGTGTCAAGAAATATTTTAGATTTTTTGATAAATCTAAATAAACTATATATATATATATATGCAGTCGCAACTGATTCGTTTTTAAATATTTTATTTTTCAATGTTTAAATTAGCAGTATTTGTAAATAGGGGCCTGATGACCGATTGACTAGCTCTCTGTCTTTCGATACCACAGGTTTCGGGCTCGAGTCCCAGAGGTGCCATGGATATTTGTAGTGGTCTGGAATCCACTTTAAACAGTAGGTCCCTGTCTAATAAGATCGTAGAGTGTTGTGGGGGTGGCGTTTTTCGGTCCGCAGCATGTTTGCAAGCTACACGGGCCCCCTGGGTAGTGCTAAATGAGTAACAGCGGTGCATCTCTTGCTTATAGCATCAGGATTAACTGCCCCTATATTACCAGCTACATTAAAACAACAACAGCAACATATATAGCATATTTTCTATTCATTATATATATATTATATTATATTCAATTTTAATCATATTGACTACCGATACTCAAATTATTGTGTCGTAATTCCATAACATAGTAAACTTATGTTTTATCATTTAAAAAATATTTTAATACTCATACCAATACATCGAAATATTTAAAAAAATAAATAAGGCCACAACAAAACCCTTGCTCCCTGAACAGGTTCATTTCTCCATTCAGCTGCAGCCACGTCAAAATTATTAATAGAACCCTTTCCAATAATCAACATGCTGGAGCATTACTTCATTACTTTCATCACTTTACAACCAGCCCGCTTTTAGCTAATTTTTCTAATAAATAGCTAATTTCCTAATAATTTTTTTTAAAAAATAGTATATGTACTTTACATTATATTCATCATATATATATATATAGTATAACTTATATTCATTTTAAATAGCATATTTAATATTCATATTCAATTTTAATCATATTGACACCCGATACTCATATTATAGTAAATTAACGTCATTAACACATTAAAGAGCTCTATTAAAATAATTAACTTATTTTCAACATTTTAAAAACACTTTAATATACTCATACCAATATACAGAAATATTTAAAAAAATAAATAAGGCATCAATAAAACCATTGCTCCACGAACAGATCCATCTCTCCATTCCGATGCAGCTACGTCAAAATTATTGATAGAACCCTTTCCAATGATATATCAACATGCTGGAGCACGATCATCCTGGGCTCAGGGGGGTGGGTGATTTGATTGATGCACATGCAGTTTGACAGATTGACCACAGGCATGGCGTACTTCGAATTCCAGTGGATGCATCCTTTGATGAGGATTTACTTCTTGCATTGATTTTGGACCAAGTCGGTAAACATCTTGAGAAATGTAATCCAGAGATTTATGGCCGAGAATGTAGGGCGAGCGACATCGATTATAAATGGCTTGAATTATGTATCAGTGCATCTAATAGGATGTAGGTTATATTAGCATGGTATTCTTCAACAGAAAATGTTTAAAATTGCTGATAGGGTGTTATTTACAAATACAAATTTTGAATTAAATTTTTAAAAATATATTCATTTATGAATAAAAAAATTAACATTATTCCTTCATTATATAAAAATATTCCGTCATTGCATAAAAATATTCCATTATTGTATAAAAAATATTCCATTATGAATATAAAATAAAAAATATTCAATTATTGTATGAAAAATATTCCATTATGAATATAAAATAAAAAATATTCTGTTATTGTATAAAAAATTATTCCATCATTGTATAAAAAATTATTCCATCATTGTATAAAAAATATTCCACTATTTGTATAAAAAATATTCAATAATTTATATCAAATAAAATAATAGAAACCTTTATAAAATAAAAATATTAAATAATCCAAACTTATATACATAGATTCAATTTTATTCATATTGGCACCCGATACTCAAATTATTGTTATCCAACTCCATTAACAGAAATAACTTATTTGTATCATCTTAAAAATACTTTAATGTACTCATACCAATACATGGAAATATTTAAAAAAGATAAGGCAGCAATAAAACTACAGCTTCCTGAACAGATCCATTTCTCCATTGTGGTGCGGCCACGTCAAAATTATTGATAGAACCTTTTCCAATGATAAATCAACATGCTGGAGCACGATCATCCTGGGATCAGGGGGGTGGGTGTGTAGGCGTGTGATTTGATTAATGCGCATGCAGTTTGAGAGATTGACCACAGGCACGGCGTCCTTCGAATTCCATCCATTGATGAGGATTTGCTTCTTGCGCTGATTTTGGACCAAGTCGGTAAACATCTTGAGAAATGTAATCCAGAAATTTATGGCCGAGAATGTACGGCGAGTGACGTCGATTATAAATGTCTTGAATTATGTATCATTGCATCTAATAGGATGTGGTTATGTTAGCATGTTATTCTTATGAAAATGGTTAAGCTTGCTGATGGGGTTTTATTTTCAAATAAATATTTTGAATTAAATTTTTAAAAATATTCCATTATGAATGTAAACTAAAAAAATGTTTCATTATTGTGTAAAAATTATTCCATTAAGTGTATAAAAAATATCCCGTTAGTGTATAAAAAATTATTTTTAAAGTGTATAAAAAATATTCCATACAGTGTATAAAAAATATTCCATCATTGTATAAAAAATATTTCCCTATTTGTATAAAAAATAGTCTATAATTTATATCAAATAAAATAATAGAAACTTATATAAAATAAAAATATTCCTTAATTAATACGAAATAAAAATATTCAGTAATTTATATCAAATAAAATAATCCAAACTTATATAAAAAAATAATCCATAATTTGTATTAATTATGGATTCTTTTTTATATAAGTTCGGATTATTTTATATTGAATATTTTTATTTTTTATTAATAAATTATTGAATATTATTTATTTTGTATACTAATAGAAATAAAAAATAATTTAAGCTATATAATTAATTATTAACTAATTAAATAAAATAATCCAAGCTTATATACTAGTAAAATAAAAATATTCCATAATTAAAACAAAAAAAAATATTCTGTAATTAATACAAAATAAAAATATTTCATAATTTACATAAAATAAAAATATTTCAGATTTTTAGTTATATCTAAGTAAACTATTTATATACAATGATATTTTAGTTTCTAAATATATTCTTTAAATATTTTTAAATTATCAGTGTGTATTTCTATAAATGAGATATTGGAGAGAAATAAGAGTAATCACATTTGAATATATAAATAACATCTGCATTGCAAAAATAATAAAACATTTCTCGACATCAATTTGCAATTAAATAATCAGTAATTTTCATTCAATCAAAGTAAGTTTGATATATCCTGTCTAATATTCTAACAAAATAATGACCTTCCATTGAATTGAACAAAAAAAATCTTGTATTGGAGGGAAAAGAGTAATCACATGGAACTATATAAATAACATCTTCCTGCAAAAATATTAAATTAATTCTTAATATCAATTTGTAATTAACCAACCAGTAATTTTCATTCAATCAAAATAAGTTTGATATATCATGTCTGACCTATAAGATATATGATATTTATAAGTATTTATAATTCATGGAAATAAATATTTGTTTAATATAACAAATTCAGAAAATTGCCTTCTGATATAATATTTTCAATCTTTTCACCTTATCTTTTCCTGTATTGCAAAGAACGAACAATAAAATTCCTTTTACTCACGTCAAAAACAATAAAGCGTTATGATAACAATAAATAATACTGAAATAAATACAATATTAAATACTTTTTTAAGGATAAAAGGATTTATGAAATGAAAGGTAAAATCTTTAATACCAAGTTTTTCATTCTTACTTTAAAAACAAACAAAAAGATCTATGTAAACAATAAAAAAAAGAACAAAACAAACATAGAATAAACGTAAATTTGTTTGATTTCATGTTGCATAACAAAATATTTTATAAGTTAAAACAATATATATATGTTAAACATAAATAAGGATAAATAAAACAATACGTAAGAAAAATAATTCATCCTTTTTTTAAACAATTGGAGGAAGAATAAGAATAAAAAACATTTTTGAACATATTATATTTTGAAGAAATTTTTATAAGCGAAAAAGGTAAATAAATTTTTATACTTTTGAAAATGTGATGTAAATAGAAAATGAAATGCTTTAAAAAATAATTAAATTCTATTCAATGTAAATCATTATTTTTTTTTTCTGCTATAAGTTTCTATTTATCTAAATACTGATAATATCTTTTTCATAATTAATAGTCCTTTTTCCACAACGATATGAATAATTTACATAAAAAATATGGTAAAGAAATACCTTGAAAAATAATGGATTTATAAATTTGAAAATTGAAATAAGTATTCATATTTATAATATCATACCATTGAATTTTCAATGATAATTATGTCATCAATAATTATAAGAAATTAATATTTCGCAATTAGCATCTCATTATAATAGTGACAAAAAAATGACTGACAAAATAATGACCTTATATTGAATTAAACCAAAATATTCATTCAACTATGGTTAGCATTTCCATACTTATTAAAATAAACTATGTAAATAATAAAAGAAAGCGAAAAACAAAATAGAAACAGCATATATTTGTTTTATTTCATGTTGCCTAACAAAATATTTTATGTTAAAACAATACGATATACATAAAAAAGGATAAATAATATAATAAGTAAGTAAAAGAATTCATCAATTTTAAACAATTTTAGAAATAATAAAAATCAGCAACATTTTTGAATTTATCATATTTTAAAGAAATATTTATAAGCAAAATAGGTCAATAAATTCTGATACTTTTAAAAATATGATGCAAATAGAGAATTAAATGCTTGTAAAAAGTAATGAAATTCTATTCTCCATAAAACATTATGGTTTATCTTTGCACCTATGGATTTTCATTTATTTAAATACTGGTAATATCTTTTTTATAATAATTAATCCTTTGTCAACAACATTTATGAATAATTTTTCTTTAAACATGTGGTAGAAAATATCGTGAAAAATAATGGAATTGTAAATTTGAAAAATATGTAATATATATATGAGAATTCCTATTTATGCTATAATATCATTGATTATTATCAATAAATACAAAATATGAATACGTATTTCGCATTTAGCATTTCATGATAATAATGACAAAAGAAATGCCCGGCAAAATAATGGCAAATAATGGCATTCCATTGATTTGATTAAATATTCATGCAATTATGGTTTGCATTTCTTAAATTTATTTAAATACTACTAATATTTTTTTTATTTTATTGTTTATGTCTATTTCCATATTAATATGTTTCAAAAGCTACATGAATAATTTAAGTCGAAAATGTCTTAAAAATACCTGATAAAATAGAAAATATAATTGTAAAAAATGAAAAACTAATTATTATTTATGATGTTATAAATATCACTAAATTTCTCCTTAATAAATGCATAATATTAATACATATTCCATATTTATGATTGTATTATAACTATAAACGTAGCCTAACAAGCTGAAGAAATTTTATTGAGTGTATTACATTATTCTTACTATTTTTTTTTTAATTTCTCAAATTCATCTTAATACTGTTAATCTCTTTTGCATGCTTGTTTGCCTATTAGACATTTTTTTTTAAAAAATAATAATAATTTATGATGAAATGTATGAATTAAAATTATAATATTTCAACTTTTAAATACTGCCAACCTTTTTTTTTTTTTTTTTTTTTTTTTAATTTCTCAAATTCATCTTAATACTGTTAATCTCTTTTGCATGCTTGTTTGCCTATTAGACATTTTTTTTTAAAAAATAATAATAATTTGTGAAATGTATGAATTAAAATTATAATATTTCAACTTTTAAATACTGCCAACCTTTTTTTTTTTTTTTTTTTTTTAATTTCTCAAATTCATCTTAATACTGTTAATCTCTTTTGCATGCTTGTTTGCCTATTAGACATTTTTTTTAAAAATAATAATAATTTATGATGAAATGTATGAATTAAAATTATAATATTTCAACTTTTAAATACTGCCAACCTTTTTTTTTTTTTTTTTTAATTTCTCAAATTCATCTTAATACTGTTAATCTCTTTGCATGCTTGTTTGCCTATTAGACATTTTTTTTTAAAAATAATAATAATTTATGATGAAATTTATGAATTAAAATTATAATATTTCAACTTTTAAATACTGCCAAACTTTTTTTTTTTTTTTTTTTTTTTAGTTTTAGTTTTGTGTTTAATATTTTATAACGCACATTCTAATATTGCTTTAGAGGAAATTAAAAAATGAAATTCATTTATTATTTTTCAGTTTTCACTTCACAGTATAAATTTCATAGAATGAATCATTATTTTTCATTTTTCTTAAAATGTATTATGTTGAAATACTAAAGGAAGACAACCTGACTTCTTAAAATAGATGTTTAATAGTGGAATGTGAAACTTCCTTTTTTGAAACTTTTGCAATTAATCTTTCCAAGTTTTCTGTTCCCTAGAATTAATGTTAAGGAACACAATAGTTGGAGTATAACTGTGATTGATGAAAATCAGTGTGAATAGGTACCTACAAACAATTTTTTATTTAAAATAAAAGAGCCAAAAATACCTTTTTTGTAGTTTTGAAGCTAAATAAATCGTTAATAAACTTAAAACTTTTCAAAAGTTTTAGGTTTTTCTATAAAACATTTGGTATAAAATTCGCACAATTAACAAACATTTCTTTAAAATGTAAAATATGAATAAAAGACCTTTGTTGAAGTTTGGTTAACTTAATACAATATGGTTATTTTAATATTAATGTTTTGTTAACTTAATATGATATGGCTATTTTCATATTGAAGTTTTGTTAACGTCAAACAATATGGCTTTATTCATTTCAATAAAAAAGTAATGTTAACATAATTTTGATTAGTATAAAACCACTAAAGTTACACGAAATAGTTAAAAGGTGTACTAGAAATAAATAAAAAATTAATTGTATTTTTCAAGCAACAAAATATTTTAGGTCAATGTATTTCTAAATAATTCCAATATGTACTAATAAATACACAATTAAAAGCGTTATTTCGCTAATACTACTATACTAAATAAAATAAAACGTATCTCATAAACCTTTTTGTAAATTAATAAAAAATTTAAAGAAAAAGACTATAATAATAAATCAAAGCCATATTTTTATTAAAAGAGTTATTACACTATTTCTATTAAATAGTGTAATAATATACCTCATAAATCTTTTTGTAAGTTAATAAAAATTTTAAAAAATACTATAAATCAAAATCATATTTTTAATAAAAGATTTATTACACTGTTATTGCTAATAAGAACGGACTTATCTTATAAACATTTTTATAAATTAACAAAACTTTTTAAAAACAACTATAATAATAAATCAAACCCATATTTTTATGTATTTTAACTCAATGTTATACTATGCATACTTATTTATTTATAATTTAGTGCAACAAACTCAACTCTAAGTGTATCTCATTCAATTCTGTTATAAAAAAGAAAGTTTAAATAACATTTATTTAAACAATGTTTACAGCCTTAAATATTTTAATTTTCTTATGAATAATTAAAAATAGAGTTTTTTTTTTTTAAATTTTCTTTAATAAAATAAATAAATAAAAATTTAAATATGCCTAATTTAGTTTTTATTTCCCCAAATCAATCGAGTGGAAACAGTGGTATAAATTAAATGAGAAATATGCATTGCAAAATTACCTGGTTACACACAAAATACAACTTTTTTAACATAATTTTTCTACCAAATCTTAAATAAAATCTATAAAAAAATTTAATCAGTTTTATTGCTTATATTTCAAATTGCATTGAATTAGCAAGCCATAATTTAATAACACTAGAAACTATATGGAAAATTTAGATGGTTAAAATTTCCTTCTACAAGTAAAATAATAAAAGTAAATATAAATTCTGATTATAAAAAAATGGAAAGTCGTACGAAAAAGAAAATCCATAAAACTTGTGAGTGAGGGTTGTTTTTCTTATTCAGTTGTGACCAAACTACTTCTGGTTTATCTGCTGTAAAAATTTTATTCCGCCACACTTGACTTTTGAACAAATATGGCTTCTAAAAGAAGAATTGTGTTTTCCTTTCATTGTCAAATACATGGATCTAGTTTTATATCAGCTATTTTTTTGTAGCCAAGTTGGCTCTTTCGAAAGATCTGTAGGAAATGGTAAATTGATAACGTAAGTCTTGATGATAAAAAGTTTCTGATAAGTTGTTATACTCTGTAAATGTTATTCTGAGTGAAAAACGAGAACATTTTTTATACAGGCGTTCAAACTTTTTGAAATGTTTTTAACAGCAATATTTTTTCAAAAGACATTCATTTAAGTGCAATTTTTAAGAAAAATTAGAAACCTTGTTTATGTAAAAAAATAAAGACAGATATTCTTACAAACCAGGCTACAAGAATATTAATTATTGAGAGAATACAGAGTTATTATATCCATTCTAGTTTCATTTCCATATTCTTCATTTTATAAACACCGTTGCAGTGATTTAAAGTCGTACCAATTCTAGATAAAGCTATGACTTATTTTATTCTTGAGAGCTATAAATTTATGTAAACATACATTAATTCTGCATTAGTAAATCGTAGAACATTATTATTCTATTTACCCTTGAATTAAATATTATTTTGTATAATATTACATAAAATTATCTTTAACGTCAACTTTTTAGTCCAAGAATGAAGACAGTTATTCTTACAAAACAGACTCTAAGAATGTTAATACTAACAGAGTTAGTATATCCATTATTGTTTCATTTCCATATTCTTCATTTTAGAAACGACGTTGCAGTGATTTAAAGTCATACGAATTCCAGAAAAATCTATGAATTATTTGACTCTTGAAAGCTATAAGTTGATGTAAACCTACATTAGTAAATATAATTTCTATTCAGACACATGTTATATGCATTGTTGACTAGAAACCGCAAAGTTAATAATGAACTGTTTACGCAGTGGAACTCAGTTTATATTCAAATGTCAGGAATTTCATAGCATCTTTATTACTTCTCAGTTGGCAAAACAATAGCTCAAAATATAGATGGTTACTATTTCCTTCTACAAGAAAAATAATAAAAATAAATATAAATTCTGATTATAAAAAAAATCGAATGTCGTACGAAAGTCGTCGAAGTTTTATATCAGTTATTATTATTATTTTTTAGTAGCCAAGTTGGCTCTTTCGAAAGATCTGTAGGAAATAGTAAATCTATAACGTAAGTCTTGAGGATAACAAGTTTCTGTTAAGTTGTTATGCTCTGTAAATGCTATTCTCTGTACAAAACGAGAACGTTTTTTATACAGGTGTTCAAACCTCTTGAAGTGTTTTTAACTGCAACATTTTTTTGAAAAAACGTACATTTAAGTGTAATACCTGGAAAGGAAAAATTAGAAACCTTGTTTATGTAAAAAATAAAAATAGATATTCTTACAAACCAGGGTACAAGAATATTAATTATTGAGAGAGTACAAAGTTATTATAATAATAATAATAACTGGAATGGATATTCCAGTTTAATTTCCCTATTCTTCATTTTAGAAACGCCGTTGCAGTGATTTAAGGTCATACGATTTCTAAATAAAGCTATGAATTATTTTACTCTTGAAAGCTATAAATTTATGTAAACCTACATTTATAAACATAATTTCTATTCAGACACATGTTTAATGTATTGTTTACTAGAAACCGTAAAGTTAATTACGAACTGTTTATGCAATGGAACTCAATTTACACACAAGTGTCAGGAATTTCATTGCATATTATTTCTCAGTTGGCAAACAATAGCTCAAAATATAGATGGTTAGCATTTTCTTCTAGAAGTAAAATAATAAAATTGAATATAAATTCAGATTATAAAAAAAATCGAAAGTCGTACGAAAAAGAAAATCCATAAAACTTGGGACGGAAGGTTGTTTTTCTTTTTAAGTTGTGACCAAACTACTTCTGGTTTATCTGCTGTAATAATGTTATTTTTGCCACACTTGACTTTTGAACAAATATGGCTTCTAAAAGAAGAATTGTGTTTTCCTTCCATTGTCGAATACATGGATCTATTTTATATCAGCTATTTTTTTTTTTGTTGAAGCCAAGATGGCTCTTTCGAAAGATCTGTAGGAAATAGTAAATGGATAACATACTGAGAGGTAAGTCTGGAGAATAACAAGCTTCTGTTAAGTTGTTATGCTCAGTAAATGTTATTCTGAGTACAAAACGAGAACCTTTTTTATACAGGTGTTCATATTTTTTGAAGTGTTTTTAACATCAATATTTTTTTCAAAAGACATATATTTAGGTGCAATATCTGAAAAGGAGAAATTAGAATCCTTGTTTATGTAAAAAATGAAAAAATGTTAATTCTCGGAGTGTTGTATAATATGTATATTGGATATTCACAAAAATTATATGTTTTACAATGTTTTAAATATTCCTCAAGTATGCTTTATGCACATGCATTTAATATCTTTCTAGATAAAAATAATACAAGTGAATAGTTAAAGTAATGAAAATCCGAAACTGACAATTGTTATTATTATTTTGTATAAAATATAATATATTTCATTTTGCGAAGTATAAAATTTTATTTTGCTTTATTATTTTTAAGCAAAACAATATATAAAGAAATGTATGTGTGTAATAATAATAATATATGTGTTATTACAACACGTCGAGTGACAACTTTACTTTTGGTGAAATTTTATCAACAGTTTTTGTTATTTCTTTACTTTTAGAAATTTGCCACTAGACCGCCATATATGTAAGTGATTCTGAATTATCCACTATGCACCGCGAAGTACCACCTAACTTACATTGCACTGCGCTGCACCCACATTGTACATCCACAATTTTGAATGAAAACCCTCAAGAAGTTCCCTCTGGTAAGTTTACAATCTTCTCCGAGTCCATTGAAAAATATGTGACCTACATATTTAGAGTTTCCATCTCCGGAAGTCATAGATGCTATCGGTTTTGTCTCGGCTGTTGAGTTTTGAACCAAGGATATTTCGTTAATTAGAAAACTTATTTCTGTACCTTTGCGGCCACTCTGTAGTCTCTACTGTGATATATTGTATAAAATTGGGTTGAATTAATTATTATAAAAAATAATGAATGTATTTAATTATAAAAATTAAAAATATAAATAAATAAAATAAAAATAAATCATAAATAAAGGTAATTAATTATTAATGTAATTATTTTTTAAAATTAGAAAGCACTTCAAAATAATCTATAGTTTCTATTGATATAGATAACATAATTCGTCGTTTATAAATAGTCTTCCTTCAGTGTCAAATTAAAAGTTTATTATTAATTATTTATTTAATACAATAATTAATTTTTAAATGTGCAGAAGGAAAAACTCAAAGCAAATATAGAAATAAAATAAATGTCAGCAAACATTTATTTAAAATAAAAATGCTTTTAGAAATTTATTATATTGTTAAAGGAATTGAATGTGCCTTCACTCAAAATATTTCAGTACAGCAATTCCAATAGTTTTTTTTATATATTTTTTAAAATATTTCCGAATATAAGGATTATAATTCATGAGCAAACTTTAAGAACATATCAAAATAAGCATTTTATGCCATAAAATACATTGGCCTAGTTTAAGTGAGGTGAACCAGAAGAAAGTGCCGCCATTAAAACTCTGGTTATAAAAGTCTGATATTCCAACTACTTTCATTTCTTTCGTGAACTGAGATCTGGAAAATGTGAACATGAATTTCATGAATATTGCGGTGGTAGGCTAAAAACTGAGCCGGAGCATTTTTCAACAAGACGCAGGCCAAATCTAAAAACAATTGAACGATGACACCAATGTCTGAGCCAGACGGGTGTCTTTGCTAGTGGCATGGAAGATATAGGGACATTTTGCTTTTGATTGATCATCTGAATTTAAAAAAGTCTGCAGTTTCCGTGGTACAAGCGATTATTTGGAGAATATAATATGAATGATTATATTCCGACAAATCGGAGAGAGTTCAAGGCTGGATATCTGTAAATTATAGGTCACTTGCTGCTTAGTCATGTTGGTTTCTGCAGCAGACTGCAGGGCAGCCGAAATTTGGAATACAAGTTTTATTTATGGGTGAATGCATTTTTACACGTGAGAGTATTTTAAATACCTACATTTTTTTTTTGTATTTTTTGATATTTATAAATTTGCAATTTATACATTCACTTCATTCTAGAAATATTTCTTCATATATATTTTATTTACAATCATCCATGAACTAGTTATTGGTATATTCAACCAAACTGGCTGGACGGCAGTATACGTTTATTTTTAGAAGTGGCATTCCCAGAATTACAGCAACTTATACCAGACACACAGTTTTAGCATAAATCTGCGGAATGTCTTGGATACTACATTTCCAGTCTGTTGAGGGACTTGTTACTTGTTAAGTTCTCTTGACTTCAGATTGGCACGATTGCTCAAAGGGACACATTTAAAAATTAAGGGACACATTTAAAAATTTAAATTTTTGATAAAGCCATCGATTATACTAATGACCTTATTTGCCAAGATTGTCGTTGTCTATGTTCACAATTTAATATATATCAGGTGTGAGAGCCATTATTACTGTAAATGAATGTTAGACGAAGAAGTTT
Organism: Caerostris darwini; assembly: GCA_021605075.1. Lineage (NCBI taxonomy): Eukaryota > Metazoa > Arthropoda > Arachnida > Araneae > Araneidae > Caerostris > Caerostris darwini. The sequence continues at coordinate 16,086 of BPLQ01001736.1, read as the reverse complement.
CTGTAATTTTGTTTATATATTTTACATTTTCCTCAATCAAATGTACATTTCGTATATACATTCTTAGTCTTTTATATTTTAATTTCATGAAATAATAAATGACAACTTCTAGTAGTCTACATCTTTCCTTAAGACCATTCATTGTATAAGGAAAACTGGGTTTTATGTGTTCATTTCTTAAAGATTTGTTGTCTATTTTATAAAGTATGTATTGGTTCCCATAAATTGTGCAAAATTCACACATATGGCAAAAATTATTCCAACTTACGTCATTAGTGTTAAATTTAATTATATGTTTAAATAAAGAGTATGCAATATGTAAAATGGTGGAACTGCAGTATGTAAAATGGTGGAAAGGCAGTAAAACACTGCAGTATATAAAATGGTGGTACACCAATGTAAATGACATATGTTAGATTATGACTTTAGGTTTCAGACGATGATAAAAATCCAGAATAACAAAATGATTTCAAAATATAATTTACCGAAAGAACTAAAATGGAGGACGATTAGGATAAAAGAATAAGGTCAAATCGGAATAAGAGTTTCACAGGGTTAAATGTCAATAAATCGATGATCGATAATTGTTACTATGTAACCCTAGAACCTTATCTTCAACCCAACTTATTTCTAGTCATGCTCTTTTCTCTGAAAGGATGATGTTAATATCTACTAGAAGTTACAGACTTTATGATTGTGGTGTATACGCAAAATGGCTAGCTATTTGTGTTCACATGTCGCAGATGTGTGAACAGCTACTGCACTACACAGCAATATGAAATCGAATTCCTTCTTAGAATACTAAAGGACTTATTTTCCAGACATATTAGATTATATTTGCTACAAAAATAATGGTATCAAAGTGTAATTACCATGTGAAAGAGAATCTTACGAAGAAGCAGTATATGTACGATCACAAATTTATTCGATGCTATGCTCCTCTTTTGCCGGTTGTATAGATAAGAACTTAAACCTACTTGATAACATCCGAAGATCATACAAAACCTCTTATCATAGAACTTTAAAAGCAGCAGAACAAATCTAGATCATGGAGTGACCAATTTGACATCAGTACGTGATTGCCATAGAGAATGTAATGCTTAAAAAAGACATGTTGCTGTTCTGAATTTTTCTTTCAGACTTTTGCAAAGCTTTTTGTCTTTTCTCAAAAACAATAGATTTCAACTTTTACTTAAAAAAAATTTCCTCACATTCAATAGACATCCCTGTGTATGCTCTTTTAAGGATTGGAGTGATCATACTACTTTTTCAAAATGTTTTCCAAATTCACTCATATAAATTAACAATATATATACGTGCAAATTTCAAAACCAAGGTTACCATAATTTTTATTCATTTTCGTCCATAATATTATTTGTTGTATATGCAGTCCCAGTTTAATTAAAATCAACATATAGCTTTTTGAAGTATTATTATTATTATTATTATTAAAATCTGTAAGAAAATTAGAAGTTAGAATAGTAGTTTTTTAAATATAGAAGTTTTAAAAAGTAGTAGTTTTTTTCAAGTAGAGCACAAGACAGTCATCAGTTTGTACATGATTAATACTGTAATGGAATTATATTAAAAATTGTGATTTTGTTTTTTTTACCTTCAGTACAAACATTATGAAAATGGTTTTGTGATCTTGTATTAGAACATTTGTTTTCGTGAATGAATTTTTATTTGCGATTCTTTTAGCAATAAATCTGCAGTTTATTTTGTAAATTACTTCATTTTGTCATTTAATAATTTGTATTTTAATAAAATTATGTTTCTTTTTAAACCAAAAAAGAAACATAATTTTTCTATAAAACAAATTTTGCTATATATTTCTGAAAAATAAAATATGCAAAGAAGTTAAATGAATTTCAGATACTTTCCTTATAGCACCGCAATTCTTCAAAAGTATTTTGCTATTATATACATAAATTTACAATGAAGTAATATTATTTTAAATTATTTTTATAATCATGGCTGAATTTTTTTTAATAATTCCAACTTAAATTCTCTGAATAGTACGGTTGGAACTGTTTCTACATTTCAAAGTAATACAGGCCAAAAGTTTGGAACATCTTTTTGTAAGATTTCAGTCCCCAAATTAAGCTTCCTGGTCACGATTTCTGCATAGCACTCCTCTTTACAGAAGTTTTATTTCACTTTAAAAGGTTGGAATAAATTGCGAAGAACAACTTTCGAAGAAAGAAAGCTACTTTCATTTATTTATTTGTTACATTGTGATATTATTTCGTATGAAAGAATAAGATAATGTAAAAATTCTTCTGTAATCATATGTTTGAATTAACTGATGCAAATGTATAAGAACATGAAATTTACAATATATATATTCAGTGGAAGAATATTTAAATTTCTCATATAAGTAAAGTTCAAAGAGATTAGGTCTTCATTAAATTTTAATGTAATATTCAGTTCAATTTTGGAAATAGAACTCAATTTCATATATTCCATTGACACATAATTTCTTATAATATTTTGATAGAGAATGATAGTCTAAAAGTTTTTATACTGAATTCAACAATGCAAAATTTTATTATATTAAACTTTATGTGACAAGTAATTACGAAAATTATTAAGAAGTATCTAAACTTTACTTACTGTAGCTGTCGATGTACTTGTAAATTGTATTGAATTTTATTGTAAAATAAATTGGATTGAATTTAAAGAAGTGTGAAACATAGAATGCTATTTAACAATTGAAAAATCAAACACATGTTGATTGTTTCATTTGGAAGACAAATTTGTAATTTTTCAGTTATACTCACTATACAAGAAAGCATGATTATTATTAAAAATAATATGCAATAATATATTTCAGGGCAATCTCAAATTAAAGCCAAACCGAGATATCTACATCTATGCCCCTAAGATGGGCACCCTAAACCTGTAAGTCGAATTCTTCCATTTGGAAGGACCTATGTAGTCCCTGAAAATGTGAATTTAAAAGTGTAGGACAACAACTTGCATGTAGTGTAGCAAGTCCCCATTTGTCCACTTTATAACACTGAAGAGTAGACTGCCTACATGTATCCAAAATCAGATATATATCATCTGATTTTGGCTACATGTAGGCAACATATATCTTATATTTAGCCTATTTATAAGCCTATAGATAGCTAAATATAGATAATTTTATTTTTGACCAACTCGCAAATCGAAAAAAAACCACATTTTGACAAAGTTTAAAAACAATTAAAGTTAACAATTAATTAATAATATTATTTTTTAGTGTTTATTATTTATTTTTATTAATTTGTTATTTTAATTTTTAACAACAAAGCTTAAAATTTTATGTTTTGCAAAATAAATTAAACATATTTTACATTATGTATAAAAAGCCATTAAGTAATTTTATTAATTCCTTATTTTATTGCTCTAAAAACTTGTTCGAATATATAGAATTACAATATATATATATATATATAGATATATATCAAGTATATATATGTATTTTCTAATTTTCTAAAACATTGCTCAAAACTGCAACTTTTTTCTTAAAACATATTTAATTTTTTTATGAATTTTAATTTTCCTCTGAAAAGCCATGAAATATTTTTAATACACCAGAAAGCATATATGAACTCACCTGGGACATATTGAAATGTAACTGATCCATCTCTATCTATCACACACGCATGCATACACATATTTCTATATATATAAGACTTTTTCATGAATATTCATGTCCCCCTCACAATATTCTGTAAAAAAAGTTTTTATCAATATTCTTTTCAACGTATCACATGAGTGCGTCGAGATATTGGACGAAATGCTGTCTGAAATAAATATCTTTCTTTGATATTTTCTAAAAATCAAAGAAGCTGATATCGAAATCAGAAATCTCTATAGATCTAAGAAGAAATTGGAAATGATGAGAATAAAAAAAGTGTGAAAATTGAAATATATTTCCATTTTGAATGATTTTAACATTGAAATTCAGGGATATTTATTCCATCTACTTTTTAGTCACTCGAATTCAACTTCAAATATGAGTCAGGATATGTTAAAGCAGTATTATTTAATATCAACGATATATATATATAAATAATTCATCTCTCCAAGCTACTACTCCACTTGCACTGCAAACCATCTGAACAAATTAAGCAGTATGAGTACAGATATGATTCATATATAATATATAGGAATTCATGTATATATATTCTATTAGAATATATACAGTCTAATAGAATATATGTATACGTAGTCTAATAATTATTCTAGTCGTTGTAAAAGGGCGTCTTGTCAAAATTGCTTGAATTTAATGTTAAAGTATTATTAAATTATTCTTTTCGAAGTGCCTTGCTTTATTTAATCAGCAACAACTAATTTGCATAATAAGTTGTCAGAAGTGAGAAAAATCCAGCCAGATTTACTTAATTAATCAGAGAGGATTTTTCAAAAAATTCCAGAAACGCTGCTAACGAGCACTACTAAAAATAAACAGATGGAAATAAATGACACAAACTAATGACGAATGGAAGAAACCCTCGGATCTGAACTATTCATCTGATTTTCACCATAACACAGATAATAGAATAAAGTACCCCTAATTCCAACATACACTTAATAACTTATGTTTCGAAGAAATTTTAATGGATGTTTGTAGTAGATAGCCATGGATGTTTTTTTTTCCTTCTAATGCAGCTGGCAAATAGACCGTGATCTTTCGCCATAAGAGCTGCAACGATGTTATTCACTTTGAATAACTTGGCGCGTGTAACTTGATGGTAAGTCACGGACGCGGAGTAACAATGCCCCCGCCCCGCAGCGCTCTACGATCCTATTAGGACCGGAACCTACAGCTTAAAGTGGATTCCGAACCACGACAACACCCATGGGCAAAGCCGGGATTTGAACCTGTGGTATCGAACGCCAGAGCGCTAGCCATTCGGCCACCAGGCCCCCGAAGTGGATGTTTGTAGTGGTTTGGAATTCACTTTAAAACGTAGGTTCCGGTCTAATAAGATCGTAGAGCGTTGTGGGAGTAGTGTTACTGGCGTCTGCCCCCCGGGTAGTGCTAAAGGAATAGTGCAGCCCTTGCTAATGATATAACGTTTAACTCTCTCTGTATTGCCAGCTGCATTAGAACAACAGTTACTACCAAAGAGAAGTCCGACGAAACTGCCATTCCTCATTGATTAATACTCTAAGTACTGTAATTTTATTTCATGAAGATGTTTAAGTAAAATTTCATGTACCCAAATTACAAAAGGGAGATTTTGAAATATGAATTTAGGATTATGTAAAGCAGCAGAAAAACTATTGGTTACATTGAAAAAAACAATTATTATTAATGAAAATAAACTTTCATTGAAATTGAATGGATGGATTCTTGAATGGAATGTTATGAATGACGAAATGATGCTTTCAAAGGAAATCGGTACCAGCATCCCAATCAATTATTCTCAGTATTCTGTGGAATGGGCAGGGAATTTAGATTGGCTGAAAGCGGCTTACACACAAGCTGCCATTCGTGAAAACTACCATTGACGCCAATTCACCGAATGTAAGTTTGCGATGATGTCACAACAGCTGCCTGGAAAACTAAATGGCTGAATGTGTTGTGCATTGACAAGTCTGGGATCATCTGTTTGCTTAATGATAGTGAGAGTTTGGGGGCGGCGATGGGCCATTCCGATTACCACTTTTCAGATAGCACAATGCTTTGGGGTGCAAGTCATCTGGACATCCAGTCAACTAGCAACTAAAAGAAGTTCATCATTAAACCACCCTGGTCCTCTATCAAGTCTTACCTGGAACTTATCAGATGCACGTAGATTGCTAAAAAAAGAGTCGTTGTGGTGTAGCAGCCAGTTTTGATATCTTATTTTCAGAGGTTACAAAATGGTATTAACAAGAACTTAAAACAGCACACAGCATTCCTAAAGAAAAGCTTCGCAGCATATCTAGTACTACTTTTACCCTGTAATGTGACCTTTTCTCTCAGTGATCAAATATATATTGGACGTCATTGGCCTTTGTTTGTCTGCTGTGCCCCAGATTGCGGAAAATTGTTACGAACTGTCGAAAATCGTTGAGAACATATATGTTTTCATCTCTCAGAACACTGTCCGCAAGTTAATTTAATCTATACCAAGTAGGGTGATGCTTGTATGAGAAAGATTCGGATCCCTATTGATCACTACGTATATTAAATCTCTATGTAAAATTATCTTCTTGTATATAGCATCACTTATTTACATATTCATATATATATATATATATATATATATATATATATATATATACATATATATATGCACTCCAGAGCCAAAACATTATGGCCACCCCTACATTTTGCAATGAACTCGCCTGGATGACGTGGAAGGCACGTGATCAGGTGGAAGTGGTATTTAACTGGTATTAAGTAGTGGTATTAATCCATGCCAAGGCGGGTTGAAGCTGTGTTGCCCGCCAAAGGTGGGCCAACTCGTTATTGACAGGTGGTCATAATGTTTTGGCTCTTGAGTGTATATATATATATATATATATATGTGTGTGTGTGTGTGTGTGTGTGTGTGTAAAAGCAGTTATATGCTGTAAATTAGAACGCTTGATTTACCTTAATTTATAATTTCCTGATGTTACTTATATATGCCTTGATAAGTCATTGATCATTTCTCATAATTGTTTTTGCTTCAAATTTGGATACTAGAGGACAGATATTTGTTTCACTTTACATGTGTATGTCTGTAAATATTATTTTCTATTTTTAATAGACACTTTCGGAGACGCATGAAAAACATTAGCATAATAACGGCAGATCAAACAGAAAAATGCAAGTGAGCATCTAATATATCGTCCACTAAACTTTTAATATCCTCTCCAAAATCACTCAAGTAATATTTACATGGCGTTAATATCTTTGATATCTCGCTTCCTTTAAACTTTCGTATAAGTAATATTCCATACGATTTCTGTACTGAAAGAAGTTTGCTTTTGCACTTTTTTAGGGATATTAATATTCCCGGTATGGTAATCAGATAAATTTGACAGGGATCTAATCAACTTTCGAGTAGAAATAACAGGGATTTTAATATACGCAAATTCTTTTTCCTTAATAAAACGATCTCCAGATATGAAAATTGTATTCCTCTTGTTGATTTTCTAGATACAGTTTTTTTTCACTTGGATTTTGTATGTTATGTCGTCTGTTAAACATTTCTAGAAACTTTATTTGACTATGCTGGTATGAACACAAATATTAATTAAAAATTCTCTAGATTTATTTATTAATGAAAAAAAAGACATCTTGGTTATTGCTGATTTCAATAAGAATGTATTTTGATTTGTTAAAAAGGGTTGAAAAGGTAATAGAAAGAAATATCAAGATTTTAGAAACGATGTTTTACCAATAAAAGGCAATTCTGTCGAATTTAGCACAAAATATTCATTGTATTTTATTATTCGACATTTTTTCTTAAGACATATAAAATCATTCATAGGTTGTTGCATTTACTCATTTTGAAATATTTATAATAACAGTGAGTTATATTCAAAAATAAATTTTACGGTATACGAGAGTTTCACTTCTGTATTCATTTACTCTTACATTTACTTTTTTTTTATTTTTCTCCAAAGTTAATAGCACAATTTTTTCAAATTTTTTCTTCAATGTTTTTTAGCACAAATATTTCACATTCTTAAAAAGAAATTAAAAAATGCTTGTTATTTTGTCACTTATTAGTTAAACCCTAAATTATTTTTGAGGATTTATTTCGATGATTAAATAGTTTGTTTCTTTATTTTCAAGGCAGACAATTAAGGCTCTACTGAAGTGTACTAAGTTTTCACTGGGGGAATTGGTTGTAAGCCCCGGTGAGTTTAATTTAAGTGCAGGAAATATACGAGCCATTTATTCCTAAAAGGGTATTTTTCAGCACATTCAATTTTTCTCCTTTTGTTGATATAGTATTGCTATTTTCTTGTATAATGTAATTTTGTGTATAATGGAGCACTAAAACTGCTACAAATATGTCATATCGTCGATGCGTATGCTATTGGTAACTTACTCTACAATTGTGCTGGACGATATTGGATAGAATATACTGGTAGAATCAGACAAATAAAAGACAATTCCATCGAATTTGGTACAAAATATTTTCCTTAAGACGTATGAAATCCTAGATTGGCTGTTGTATTTAACTCATTTTTAAATACTTAAAATAACAATGAGTTATATTCAAAAATAAATTTCATATCATTTTACTGTATATGGCAGTTTCACTTTTGGGTTCACTTACTCTTCCATTTAAATTTTTACTTTTTTTTTCTTTTCCATTTTTTTAGCACAAATATTTCACATTCTTAAAAAAAAAAGCATACAAAAATGCTTGCTAGTTATCAATTATTAGTTAAACCCTAAATTATTTTTGAGGATTTATTTCGATGATTGAAAAGTTTGTTTCTTTATTTTCAAGGCAGACAATTAAGGCTCTACTGAAGTATACTATGTTTTCACTGGGGGAATTGGTTGTAAACACCGGTGATTTAATTTAAGTGCAGGAAATATACGAGCCATTTATTCCTAAAAGGATATTTATCTGTATATTCTACTTTTCTCCTTTTTGTCGATATAGTGTTGCTTTTTCTAGTTTGTGTATACTGGAGCTCTGAAATTGAACAAATTCGTATCCCACTGGTAATGTACTCTGCTATTGTGCTGGCAGGATCATGATAGAATACACTGGTAACATCGCGTCCTTTTACTAGGTTCAGAAATGAAAACACTTCTTAGAATTATGTTAGTTAGGTTACTTGCCAGGGACTTTTCGGGTGTTCTGCCAAATCTTCCCATATTGCAAATGAAAGTCCCATAGAAGATCATTTCTTTTCTGCCCTTCATCATTCGTAGGTTGGTTGGTTGTGCAAGGCAAATGCAACGAGGCACACCACGTTTGGGCAGCATATATTTCTTTTACTTCTTTCCGAAATTAAAATACTTCTTAAAATTATGTCAGGTTACTTTGTGGAAAGTTTCTGGTTTTTCTATCTATTTTTTTCTGTATATCATGCAAATGAAAGTCCAGCAGAAGATAATGCTTTCCCTCTATCATTCTTTGGTTGGCTATTTGACGAAAGTAAATGGAACGCGACACACCGATGTTCAACAATATATATACCCTCCAGAGCCAAAACATTATGACCACCTGTCAATAACGAGTTGGCCCACCTTTGGCCACAAGTCCTTGGCAAATGGCCGGAGACAGATTGTACCAGATGTTTAAGCAACGGCCACGCAAATCGAGATATTGCGAATTGGTGGTCTTTGAACTCCGAGCTGCCGTCCCAGAACATCCCAAATGTGTTCTATTGGATTGATATCGGGAGAGATAGGTGGCCACGACATTAACTGGAATTCAGCATCATGTTCCTGGAACCACTCCAAAACAATTTTAGCCGTGTGACAAGCGGCGTTGTTCTGTTGGAACATTCCATTTCCAGCTGGAAAAACAGAGGCCATGTAAGGGTGCAACTTGTCCGCAATGATGTTCAGATAAGCTGTAGCATTCATGGTCTGCTCTACCACAACCACGGGTCCCACAGACGCCCAAGAGAACGTCCCCCAAAGCATAATACCGCCACCACCGGCCTGTGTATGACCTACTGTACATTGAGGGAGCAACTGTTCACCTGGCAGAAGGAGTATCCTGACACAGCCATTGGCGTGATGAATGACAAACCATGATTCATCTGACCAGGCAACTCTCTCCCACTGATCCATGGACCAGTCACGATGTTCCCGGGCCCAGCGCAGGCGCAGTTGGCGAAGACGCTTGGTCAGCAAAGGCACACAAGTGGGATGTTTGCTGCGTAGCCCCATATCCAACAGTGTCCGCTGAACAGTGTGCTCCGATACTATTCTACTTGGCCCTGCATTGTATTGGGCTGTCAGCTGAGCCACTGTCTGCTTCCGGTTTTGCTTCACCATGCGAGACAGTCTCCGACGACCTTTTTCTTTGATAGTGTGTGGACGTCCAACACCATGTCGTCTACTGCTGGTTTCACCGTCATTCATCCACTTTGCATAAGTACTAACAACTGTAGATCGCGAACAACCCACGAGTCGTGCAGTTTCGGAAATACTTGTTCCGAGCCTTCGAGCCATTACAATCTGCCCTCTATCAAAGTCGCTTAGATCCGCAGCCTTTCCCATCACACACAGAAGTAAGTGAAAGAATGATTCTTCAGACTCTCCAGCAGCAATTAAATACCACTTCCACCTGATCACGTGCCTTCCACGTCATCCAGGCGAGTTCATTGCAAAATGTAGGGGTGGTCATAATGTTTTAGCTCTTGAGTGTATATACACTCAAGAGCCTGGATATATATATATATATATATATTGTTGAACATCGGTATATATGCATTTATCTGATATATATTATAATTTAACTGATAACTTCAAGAACTTGTGAGGAAAATGAAACTCAACGTAAATCTCGTCTTTTTTACCATCGTAATTAAATGTAAAATATAAAGTATTTCTAGCCCTTTCTGATCATAATAATTACGTAAAAATATGAAATTAAAGTTTCAGCTATTGTAATCGTAATATCTGTAACTGCATGGTATTGGATAATACTTTTCAAACTCTAATTTACTTGAAATTTAAAATGGTAATTATATCACCTATTCTAAATTTCACAATTGCTGTTCCAATACGATGTCAAACAGCCCAAGAGAATAAAATAATTCTACATAAGAATCTAATCTCATTTTGCATGTGATACTTCTGCAGAATATTTACGAACATTTCGATATTATCTTCAGAATTTTAACGAATTGTTAATTTTCCCCTGAGATATGACTGCCAATTCATTTGGATAATGTAGTAATGCATATTTAAAAGACTTTTGCGATGATATATTCATTATCTTATTTTAATTCGTTTGACACGATCACTTGAATTAAAATATAATTCAATGCTTACATTAATCAGTGTCCGCCAGGCATTTACTGAAAATTAATGTAATTATTATTGAATAAACTTGCGTTCTCACTGATTTTGTGTATAAAATTTCAATGATTTCTTTGAATTCACAGTTTCTATAAAGACAAGTTGAAAATAGATTTGTCTTAATCAATTGAAAAATAAATATTGAATATTTAGAACAATAACAACAGATTCATTACTTACGATAATTTTTAAGCATGTAATAAGTTATTAATTCTCCATATGGGCTTTGCCACAAAGAAATTTGTTGCTAACATTATTATAACACTCTATTTTCAAATCACCTTTTTTCATATAGAAATGAATGACTTGCAGATATTTATAGGTATTTAATGAGTAAATTTGTATAAGTATTTTATAAAAATGTTTGCAATAATAACCCCAAAATCTACTGTATGTTAGCGATTGCAATCAAGTTATGAAAACGAGTTATGCTTTACTTTCAACTATTTCGTACCAGGATATATAATAAAATACACTACATGCATAGAAAAAAAAATCTTTATTACTGAAGCCAAAATTATACTGCCCTCTATGCATTTATAAATGTTTAATAATAAAATATTTTAAAAATTGCAAAAAAATTTTAACTTCTTAAATTTAATCAGTTAATCTTAATCTTAAATTATCTTTTATCATGGTAAATAATATTTTTGGGGATCAACAGAAATTACTTTTATCTTAATTTTTTACGGCTACAATTTTGTTAGGATGGGTATTGTCATATTACAAAATTATATTGTTGTTATGTTTTTCACTGTTTCATTTTGTAAAATCGAATTTAAAAATTTTGTCGAAGTTAGGAAATTTAAAGTTATATCATTTTAAATTTACGATATGAAAATGATGAATTTATTGGTTTCGACAAACGTGAAAATGGTCTACTAGGAAGAATCTTCTGATATTGCACAATTATATTGATGTTATATATTTCTCTGTTTCATTTTGTAAAATCTAATTTAAGAAGATTGCGAAATTAGAAAATTCAAAGTTAAATATAATTTTAAATTTACGATAGGAAAAATATGAATTGATGGGTTTCGTCAAACATGAAAGTGGTTACGTTGAATAAAATAGTTCAAAAATAACATTTCAAATAGTTCAAAATAAAACATTTTATATTCTTGAGATTATATGAAAAAATAAATGTTTATAATTTTTCTGTTTATACATTTGGAAGAGGTTTTTCAATTTTATCAACAGCAATATTTTTATTATGAATGAGTTTTTTACGACACTTTATTTAAAATGACAGTGATATATTTAGTTATTGCATTATTATTCATTGCTACTGGATCACACACAAATATCAATTCATATAATTTATTTATTACGTAATAATTATTTAAATAAAATAATTTTATTATCAGGAAGTTAACACAAATATTTCTATAAATATCAATGCCTAATTGTTTATTAATCAGGATGTTCGTACACTATTAAAAAATAATAGGTCTGATAATTTGCCTTAAGACAAAAAAGTGTTTGCAATGAATCTAGTACCACTTTCAATTTAGGATGTTAAAGTGTTAGAAAAGCGTAAATATTAATTTGAACATTCAACAACAAAAAAGAGAAGAATAAAATTCCATTTGGATAAATGATTATTTAATGATGAAATCATAAGAATAATCAAGAAAAAGACAGACTTAAATTAAATGGATACAAATATTGCAGTTGCACAATTCGTTACTTTATTGAAAGAGTGGTACAACCTCTCGAAAATTCTTGGTATCATCTTTGTCCTGTTCACTGCAGAAACGATTCTTGCAAATCAATCATTCTCAGAGTCATAAGTGTATCGTATATAGTGGTTGCATGATAATAATATGAAGGATTGGGGTAATACTCTTTTATAGGTCAATATTTGCTTTGGCTGCTTTTCTATTGAACTTCATGAACCAGTCAGCATTAATATTCACTGATTCACCATTTCACAGGAAATTTGCATACAGGAAATCCTTGTTCTGAAGTTGTGCTTCGTTTCTAACAAGACAGAAATGAAGAATTGTACTTTTTGGACATAGTATTTGGAAGCTACTCATTTTCGCAGCTCTGAATAAAATGAGACTCTGGATTTTATTTCAAATTTTGTTCATTGTTGAACAATATTTGCTATATTTACCTTGGTACATGTAACAATATACCTTGCTAAATTTGCCATTATTTACTATATTTGCAGTAGATGTTTTAGAGGCAATATTTGGAGTATGCATCAGATTATAAATTATTATGTTATTATATTATATTATTAGTAGTAGTATGCATATTTAGAGTAGATTTTATAGAAGCAATATATGGTGTTTAATGAATATTTTCACCTTTCTTATTTATTCCGAATAGTTTGCTGTATGTATATTAGTTTATTGTAACATAGCAATAGTTAATGTTATTTAAGTTTAAGATACATATTATTAATTTACATTAACAAATTTCCAAGTACCTTGGTAAATAATGTAGCATTTATTTAAATTCAATAATCATTTCATAATCTTTATTACTATTCTTTCACACAAAATTAATATATGTTTTCGTTGTTTAATGAAATAATTGAAATTCCAAATGATAGGAAAATTTAAATTGAAAATAGGTCTTACTTTTTGGGCACAGTAGCATAGAAAACATTTATTTGTTAAAAAATAATTTATTTGAAAATAATGCTTTAAAAGAAATACCACATATTTATAAATTGAAATAAATGTTGTGGTTTATTGATTATTGATTATTGGTGTTTTAAAGTAATGACAAAATTTGTATATGTAGAAATCAGCAATAATTTTTTTAAACATTAGGTCAGTTTATATAAATGTATTTGCTTTTAATAAGTAACTAATTTATTGGCATAAATAACGTGTCGTATTTGTGACTAAAAGAATAAAATTTTTGATATAAAAAAGCCGAAAGTTAAAAAAAATAAAATATGTAGTAAGATAAAAAGTAACAAATTTACTTACTTGTTTGTTGCTATAGTTACAAAAATATATTTTATTGAATTTGATTAAAATCGAAACTGGATAAGGATTGTAAAAGATCATTACAAAACAATATTTACTGAATAAAAATCTTATAAAATTAATTTGATAATGCCTCTGAATGTTGTAAAACATAATTTATTCTACAACTTTGTTAAAATAAATGCAATTAAAAACATGCCAATACTTTACACGTCTTCTAAGACCATACGTCACATTTTACAAAGTTGTTAAACACAATTTTTAATTTAAAATTACAGAGAACCGGAGTTGAGATCCCTTTTTACTTTTACAACATAATTTTATCGGTAATATAATTAGATTCTCGTCAGAGCGACGAAACAACAGCGTTTATAGCCCTGGATGATTACGGTTCGCAAACTTATATTTCAAAGAGCGGATGGCGCTAACTAATTAGGTACGTCGAAGTGAAATGTTAATTAGAACGTGCTACAAGAAGGATTTGGCCGCTTACGATGGTTAATGACGACATGTTGACCGTCTAAATGAGCCTGAGTAGCACCTAAAACAGCTCATTAACTAGTTAACAGTGTTAGCATTGGATTTCGAATTGCCCTTTTGAAATATAATGATTTTCACTTGACATAATTCTGACAGTGCCTTATTGTGAATTATGAAATACATATTATGTAATGCTGAATGCATAATAACTCATATCTTGTAGCACCTTTGTGTTGGAACACAATATAATCACAATTATAACATTAGATTCAGAGTTGTAGCAATGGCTTTCATAACGTTACATTTGAAACATCGTGGAATTTTACATTGTTAGGTTGTTTTCAATTGTAAACTCGACAACTGTTTTAATTAAACATTTCATGCGTTTACAATATTAGCTATAATTAATGTTACAAATTTATCTAGAATATATTAAATGTAAATTTTCATTTATTTAGCCAGTTGTTCTCAAGTAATATTTTATATTACTCCATTCAGTACAATTATATCCTGTGCAGTGTCATTATATTATAATCATATACTATGCAATTTCAACAATATGAATTAATATGTTTAAAGATTTTTCATTTATAGTATTTTAAAAATTTATTAGAAAAGTTAAGAGAATGTTAGGACTTCCTTAATATCTACGTATCAATTTCTCACGTACATTTCCTATTTTTCTATAATTTTGGAAAAAGATTAGTATTGGAAAATGATAAATTGCTAATTGAACAATTTGTTCGATTTCATACCCTTGGAAAATAATTGATTTTTCGAAATTTGATTTTATTGCAAAATTTTGCTGTTCTGAAATGTTCAGTACATTGAGTAAACTGTTATTTTTGCAAAATTGAACGGACTGATTTTGACTTCAAATTATGGTTCGTAAACTTATATTTCAAAGAGCGATGGCGCTAACTAATTAGGTACGTCGAAATGAAATGTTAATTAGAACGTGCTACAAGAAGGATTTGGCCGCTTACGATGTTAATGACGACATGTTGACCGTCTAAATGAGCCTGAATAGCACCTAAAACAGCTCATTAACTAGTTAGCAGTGTTAGCATTGGATTTCTAATTGCCCTTTTGAAATATAATGATTTTCACTTGACATAACTCTGACAGTGGCTTATTGTGAATTATGAAATACATATATGTGATGCTGAATGCATAATAACTCATATCTGGTAGCCCCTTTGTGTTGGAATACAATGTAATCACAATTAGAACATTAGAGAGAGAGTAGTAGCAATAGATTTCATAACGTTACGTTTGCAACATCATGGAATTTTACATTGTTAATTTGGAGTTTATTTTTGAACTCAGTTGTAATCACGACAACTGTTTTAATTAAATAATTCGTGCGTTTACACTATTAGCTATCCTTAGAGGAATTAATGTTATAATTTTAATTATAATATATTCCATGTAAATTTTCATTAATATTTAACCTGTTGTTCTCAAGTAATATTTTATATTAGTCTATTCAGTACAATTATATTCTGTACAATGTCATTATATTATAATCATATTTTATGTAATGTCAACAATATGAATTAATATGTTTAAAAATATTTCATTTATAGTATTTTATAAACTTATCAGAACAGTGTGAAGGAATATTAAAATTTCTTTAATATCTAGGTAACCATTTCTGTGATAAATATATTAGCA